>AXCO02003772.1:0-25255 GCA_000473525.2 Anopheles melas | reverse complement strand
GGGAACAAAATTCTATTAAGCTATGCAGTTACGCTTACTCGGCATAACACACAAGAGGCTCCCTTTGCAGGATAAACAGTAGCCAATCCATCGGAGAAGGAAGTGAGAGAGAGAGAGAGAGAGAGAGAGAGCGAAGGAAAGGGAGAAGATCGAAAACACGGTGAACAGAAAATCCCGGTAGACGGTAGTCAAACATCTTCAGATTGTTATATTATCCGGTTTAATGAATTTATTTAAGTATCATTATGTAGTGCCTGGTGGCTGGTGTCCGCTCGCCCTTGGGACCGTTATGGGACCACCGATGGTATTGTGTGCTGCAATGAAGCCGGGCACGGTACTACTAATCACTGACACTGCCCGAACACAGGTGGGGCTGTTGGGCGCGGGAAACATTGCCGTGTGCAGAATGAAACGGACGTCCGTAACAAGCGTCCAAATCTGTTGGACGGCGTGGGGGGGGAACGGGTGTTGCCTGGTTCAATTAAGGTCTGTCCACTAACACTACGCGGGTCTGTGCGGGAAGAGGAGGTGTCTTTCTAGGATAGTATCTCGCAAGGCACCCAGCGGGATGCACTTTCGGGAGTGCAAGCGAGTGCAGGGTGTAACAGACGTCAGGACCTCTGTGTGCTACCTTTTGCACAGTTGCTTGAGCTTGAATTAAATCTCAATTATCCAGACACGCGTTACAAATCGCATTAGCAAGCGGCGAGTGTAACTGCATACTGGCAATGCAGTGGCGCTGCACAATTGCGACTCAATCGAGGCGTGCAGTTTCCGGTACGCGCAAAATCCTGCCGACGACGACGACGAACCGGAACGGGGGTTGGTGTGTGCGTGCTGCCCCAATTCTATGGCGCCTTTCCGGGTGAAGGTGGATTAGTACACGCTGCTCAATGCTTTGATGTGTTCCCGGCTGCGCGTTTTGGATTGTGTGGAGCGATTTGCTTCCTTTGTAATGTGTAGGCTAGAGATAAGAATTTGGCTTTACAACATGCACACTTTTGTTGTGGCATGAGCACATCTCCGAGCCACGGGGGCTAATGTAAGCATTGATGTGGTGAGGGTGTTTTAAATGTAATAAAACATGCACAAAATTACGCCATCACATACATACACACGGGGGCCAAACGGTTTGCCAAACATTATGCGCCTGTCAGGTGTTCATGTTCAATCAGTGTTTACCGTCAGATTATTGTGCTGCGCTGTACACATTCTCGCTTTATTTCGCCGGTGGTTTTTTGCTGCCTTTTCACCCAGCCACCCTCGTCCAGGTGGCTCCTGCTTCCGGGCGGGCTGTGGGAGTCGCCTGTCATTTACGTAAAAGCATGTCTAATTGGATTGTTTAGACACTCACACACAGCAAATCCCTTTTTTTTTCTAGCAGTTTGAAAACGGCTCACTATGGCACTCCGTAGGCCAAGTGAAGCTTTTTCTTTGCAATGAGAGAAACAATATTATTTAAAACATTTTCTTTTTTTTTTGGGTGTGTTTTTCTGTAAAGCGACCTACCATAAAAGTAGGAAAATAATGCGTAATTTTTCGGTAAAGCGACCTACCATAAAAGTAGGAAAATAATGCGTAAATGTGTGAGCGATTGGAAGCGATAAATGGCAACAGCGGGGCAAAATAGACTTGAACGCTGGCTGTTTTGTTTTTCGAAGTGGAGCTTAAAAAGCTGTCACACTTCAAGTTAATCGTGCCGTAATCTTGCTGGATTAGGCTTTGATGGTTTCATCTGCCGCTGGATGGGCGTTTACCGTGCCTGGGAGCTTTTTCGCCTGGGGGGAACCGAGCGTGAGGGGTTGAATGTACCCTGTTTGTGGTGTGAATATGTTGCAGCCAAACGTCCGCTCAGCTCCGTACCATACGCAAGGTGATAATGGAGCTGTCAGCTTTTTCAGTAGCGTTGTCTGTTGCATGTTGTGGACATTTTGTTACGGAAGTTGATTCAGTGACCAGTTTTGTGACCATGAACCGTGTTTCAATGTTAAGCACAGAACGGAAATGGTGAGTGTAGCTTTTCTCGAAAGGTGTGAATTGTTACTCTTCATTGCATTGCTTTAGAAACATGCGGCACAGTTGATGTGACACATTGCCGATAATTTTACGCTTTCCGATCTTTTGCTTGTTTTATATCATTTACGTTTGCTCTAATAAATGCTTAGTTAGCGACAGTAGAATGTTTTCCTCTAAATAAAGATCTGGAGCATATTTCAAATCAAATTTCTTACCGATTATGGTTGATTTTTTGTCCATAAATACTTCAAAATTTTGAAAAGAATAGTCCACAAATATGTTACCTGCAATGAAAAGTAATAAGAAAACATGTGTAAGTATATTGTTCGTGTCTAAAGCAGTGTAGGAAAACGCTTGTAGAAGAGCTGCTTTTTTCTTCTAAAATTTGAATTTAAATACATTTTTCCGAATTTTCAGTTTCACTCGCAAATTTAACCCCTCTCAGCCCAAACACTAGAAACAATCTCCTTAAATCATGCCAATAACCACAGAATTGTGTCACCATGTCAAAAACACCGCTCCTAAACCATTCTGACCGGTTCTGCAAAACGTGTGACGTACAAAAACCTCAACATGGGCCACAAAACACTGCCCACATCTTGTTCGGTTTAAAAACTGAAAAATGTGTGCTAAAACTCGAATCTAGCCGGTGAAAAAAAAACACTCTGCCAACATGAAAATTCGAGCTATTTTTTGTGCCCTTTACCGGGGATGGTGTGGCATTCTCTATTATTTTTGTATACTGCAAGTGCTGCATGCAAAGAAGGATGCACCGTTCCCTCGAAGGCCTCTAACTCATCGGCAGGGTGCACACGATTAATTGTGGGTCCCATAAATTACCGCACCAGCACTTTCTTTCGGGGCAGCCAACACACCCATATTGACACGCCCTCTTTAGCAAGATGCGCCCTCGGTCTCGGCAGGGAAGGTGGAAATTTGTTGCCTCACCCACCGACCTCGGTAACATTCATGACCTCCAGCAGCGCGGGTTTAGTTCTCTAGAGGTTTGGGAGCACTATGTGGTCGTGCTGGTGCAAGATTTAGGCTCCGCTTTGCTAAAGAACGCCAGCCAGAGCCAAATGCCAGCACGATAAACGATGTGGAAAAGTTGTGAACATAATAGCCACCCGATGGGTCTGGGTCGCCACCGAAGGGCGTTGTGTTGTGTTTAAAGGTTTGTTCGGTTGATTTTCACAGTCATATACACACACACACACACACACATACACACCAGCAAGGACATAGGGCAAAGTCTCTTTATGTTTTGGGCCAGCCTCAAAAGGTTAAGCAGTGAGGCGCAATTTTGCAGGAAAATGAAAGCCTCCGGAGGAAAATGTGGGTTCGAGGAAAAATTGAAACTTGTTTAGGAGGGAGAGGGAAGAAGAAGAAAAAAAGTATTGTCATAATAAAACCACCCAGCCCCAGTAAAGGGAAATTGAATGGTTGGTCTATGACGTACACGCTAACGGTGGCCAGGGGGCTCAAATTGACCCGCCTTCACGATATTGTTTCGCTGTATGGATGAGCGTTTGAAGCCAGCATCCTTCATTTTTTTTGTTCTGCCCTACAAAAGCACAAGTAAATCGAGTTTGACACACACTCACACACACACACATACATACAAGGCTAGAATTTTACGACTAAACCAAGCACCAAGCAGCAGTGCTTCATTAGAGAGTTGCTACTAGCCCGTGTTAGGGCAACTTTTTGGGGGCAGAGTTTTATGCTCGCAGCGCTTTTCTTTTCTTTGCGGTACAAGAGCGCAAGAAAAAAAAAACAAGGCGATTTCATTATTAATATGCAAAGCAATTTGTAGCACAAAACATGGCCCCGGGACACCGAAATGGATATATAATGCCGTTCTCGCTACACCCCACATAATGCGCTGCTAGCTGGTGCACAATTACCGCTCGGGGTTTCCTATTGCCGAATTTTTTCTCACTTTTGGGCGTTCTTTATTGTTGTGGTTCGCAAACACTCACCACATGATTATTTGTGCTGTGTTGGTGGTAAAAATGAAAGATTTTCCCTGTGGGTCAAGCGTGCTTTATTTTAGTGTTTGGTTTTCTGTGGGTAGGCAAACCATTCAATCCCACAAAAAGCTGATCGTCGCGAGCTTTTGCTGAGATATGCTTGTTGTATAGGAGATTGGAGGAGTCAATGTACGTTTTTTTTTAAAATAATTTTATGTTATTGCTCCATTCTTTGTAACCTGGCAAAGCACAAAATGTAATTCACAGGCAGATACATGGAGCTTTCTCTTCTGCACGCTGTTGCTAAGGGAGGTAAGCTTCGATACAGTGGTCGAATAAAAGAAGCTTGTTTGTGTTTTGTTCCTCCACAATTATTTTGGTATACCAGTGAGAGAGAAAGAGCAAACGTGTATGAATGGAAAGATCCCGAATCATTGTTTGGTACCTTTCCATTGACAAATTGTGCATGTTAGGTTTAACAAGCTGTTCAACCGTTTTTCCTAGAATCTCGTATAAATGTATCATTAAATTCCGAGTAAACTGGAAGCAGAGACATCGCAAGGTAAAGCATTTTTACCGAGCAAACTTTAACCTTCCACGAAATGAAGCTTCGTTTTTCGTTGCTAAAGAAAGCTATAATTATCCATCGCTCGGGTTTCACTTGAAGGACAACTATCGCCCTGAAAATCAAAGTTCGGTTGCACCAAAAACGCTACTATTTGAATGAAAGGAATCATGTTACACACACAAACACAAACCAACACTGAGAACGCTCGAACGGAAAAGGGCAATGAAAAGAGCAATTTAAAACAAATGCATCACGTACCGGTGTGCGACGTCATTCTGCCCGCCATCGTATCGCGTCGAGAACGATTAAAGAACTTTTCTCTTGTACTGCTTTTATTGCATACGCTTCCGTTTTTTTCTTTCTTTTTGGTTTGCTGTCAGCTTTCCTGACAGGATGCCTTTGCCCCGAAACCTGCCGAAGTGTTAAACCACGCTAAAGCAATCACCCAAACTCAACCAACCCATCCCCACGTACACTTGATGATGATAGCAGAATCGAATAAAACGATAGATAAAACCGCCGACTCCCGCCAATTTCGGGGTACATGATGTCGCCCGCTCGATCCACCAGCAGTGAAAGCGTGCCCGCGCAATGAAGGAGCGAGCTTGGGAGAACAAATTAGATTCCTCGGTTTACCGTATGAGCGATTGTTGAAATGAGTTTCCTTCCTCAAATCCGCCCTTTGCCCTTTTTCCTCCATCGAAACCACTATTTTCCATTCACCAATCGGTAAAGGCTGTAGTAAGAAGGGAAAGAACATGCGCCCCGATTCCCCAAAACCGAGAGGCGAAATTGGTGTCACACTTGCACACCAATCATATCCATCCCTCCGCAACAACAGCAAAAAAAAAACCCTTCTTGCGAAATCCGTCGACGAATCGGAACGCATGCTGATGCAATAGAGCTGACAAGGACAATGACAACCGCCGACATTGAGGCGAAGGCGACATCGAGGAGGGTGGTTTTATTGATCCCACTTTACGTGGGGCGGAGGACCACGTTTTCACAATCTCCACCCCAATTGCGTGCCGATGTCCTCCTGGCAGTGACATGATCCTACTTCCAAGCACTGCCGCTTGGACACGTTTCCTGGGTTTGGTTTTGCCCGCCCGCAAAGAGTCAGCATGGAAGGGCGAAAACCACCCGGCGTTCTTCTGGCCGTCAGACGTCCATTTCGTGTGTGTGTGTGTGTGTGTGTGTGTGTGAGTGTGTGGTCTTGCGGAGTTGTACCACAATTAATCATTGCTGCGATGAAATTGCTGCGAAATTGTTTTTTTACGGCACTTTTCGTCGTGCTGGCTTTTCTTTTTGGATTGGACGATAGAATCCCTACATCAAACATACACATTTACACACATACAAGCACAATGGGATTGTGTATATATATTTGTTTGTGTGTGAAAGGAAAAAAGCGTGACAAGGTTCTGGGTTTTTTGGGGTTTTCCAGCAGGGAAGGATTTATTTGCTGATAATGGTGTCTGGTGCTCTACATACGCACAAACACATGCAGACATTGGATCAGTGCACTGACAGGACGTTTTCATTGACTGATGAGAGCGTAATTAATCTCGTACCTTCCGCCGGCTGAAATAAATCCTTACCCCAAACTCGTACGGAATTAATTCGTGGTCAGCTTGTCGTTGACGTTGCCTCTATTCATGGCAGACCATGCCTTTGAGTAGCTTTTACTGCTGCTTAACCGTTGTAAAATTGACAATCCAGATGGGGTGAACGGGAATTGGGCCCAAATCTCTTCCTCATTCCACCCTCTGATGCTCACACACATACAACCATGTTTATTGACCAAATTCCGGTGGCGATGGTCTAGAATACGACCTTCCTCGGTAGTTGTTGCCAAAGCTCCTGTCGGATGAATCTCGTTGAACGATCGACGACAGAAAAAACACATCAAGAACCAAAGCTACCACACACACACACACACACATGGTGGCCTTCTCGGAGGTTCAGGATCTTGAGGAGGAGTGGGTGCGTCCGTAAAAGGAGAAGCCTACCAAATCCTTCCAGCCACATCCATCACCCGGTTCGAAAGGGGACAATCCGTTGGCAAAAAAGGGACGGTTAAAATTTATGCTCACACTCATATCACGCTTCATGTGACACGGCAGCATGGGCCAGGCAGGCAGCAGGCAATAGCGGTCCTGGGATTTTGAGCCTCCCGAACGCAGCGCGTCTACACGGCGCACACAGAGGGTCCGGTTTCACTCGATGCCTCACTTCGATTTCCGGGTCCTCTTTCTCCCCTCAAAAATTATCAATGTTTGGTGTTTGGATTGGGGTGTAGTGGTTTTGTTTTGACTACGATATCAGTGTGTGGCTTTGCCAAACCCGGCCCACTACCTTCGTACGGCGCGGGAAAACAAGATAAATGCGTGTCGCTCTTTTTCTGGCCGAGCAGCAGAAGATGGAACACGGGGTTGGTGCGCTTGTGCGTGTATCGTTGCCGTCCGGTGTGCTTGTTTGCTGATCGATTTGGATTGTAAAATTTGGCGTTTGGTTTGGCAAATTGAATCTTCCGGGAGCCGTGGCTGTTCTCTGATTGATGAACCGGCAAATAAGAGGCATCCGGCCAATTCGGCAGGTGCGTTCGGCAAGGGTTCGAAATTCAACGCCGCGTAACGGAACACGGATGGCGTAGGCAACCAATGGGGGCCGTGTAGTTCGAACGCGTGTGCGAGAAATGTAACCTCAGCCGGGTAGAGGTAATGGATCGTTTATTTGATTTCAGAACTGGGACGGATATTTTGTTTCCATTGGCATCCAGTGCAAGTGCAAGGGTTGGTGTATATGTTTATGGTTTGGGGATAATTAGTTGTGATTACACTCACCGGGTTTGGATCGATTATTTACTAATAAATGGGCTGCGTATAGTGTGAGTTGTACTTTGAATAATTCGTGGGAACGCTTTCACCCATGAGTGCGTGAGGTTTGACGAAAATTAGGTTTTGCATAAAAGGGTTTTAGTAGAGTTGCCTTGTCGAATAGTTTGCACACTGTTGGCGAGTTAATGAGGATGAGATTCGAAGAAATCATTGAATGTTCAGAATTCATTGAGTTACGTTTGGAGAAGGGCATTAGTGTGGGCCGAATTCAGATGCAAAGTAAATAGAAAATATTATTTGAGTAGATACACCAAATGGGCGGTAACATTAAATAGTAGCTCAAATATGATAAATTTGAGCAACAAAAGGTTCTCTCTTCCGTTTTCAAAAATTAATTATCTTAAATATCGTTGATAATTATTTGATGTAATCGCATAATAAAATTGGTGATTTATTTTGTTGTTGATTTCATTCATATGTTTGAGCTTATGAACCTTCTTCTATTTGGATTTTTTATTGCATGAGTCGTTTTTAAACAAAATTTTGACTGAAATACTAATGGAGAACATTATCTATATTATAAAGAATTGAAATTTTCAGCACTAAAACGAACCGAAAAACGTTAATCAAAAGGCTACAAATCCAAGCTCTCCATTTCAAATCCAACCCAGGTGTTGCGAACTGCAACAGGATTCTTTCTTTCAGCCCAAGTAAATTGTTTTTATCAAATCAAGCGTTTTTTAAGCATCGATATTTTTATTTGCGAAGCTAAAAATCCGTCGCTTGTCTCGGGGTTAGGAGAAAGAATGAACTTTGTTCTCTCCTGCAGCTCCGATCGTAAGCGTTCGGGAATACTCGGGCCCGATCAGCGTTGAACGTTGACCACAC
Source organism: Anopheles melas (assembly GCA_000473525.2). Classification (NCBI taxonomy): domain Eukaryota; kingdom Metazoa; phylum Arthropoda; class Insecta; order Diptera; family Culicidae; genus Anopheles; species Anopheles melas. The sequence continues at coordinate 16,970 of AXCO02003772.1, read as the reverse complement.
TAAACGCGGGCCGTGTCGCCCTCTATCGATAAATACTGGGAACAACACCTTGCGATCGAATCGGTCGTTAATAATAATTAACACCAGGTCAGACCCACAAATGAACCTGTTTGATGTGAACGAAACGTGTAGTATTTATGCCACCAGCCAGTCAGTTGCAAAACTCTGCTAACGCCAAACATCATCACAACCAATAATAAGGGAGCCGAAAGCATCGATAAATTCATTCTGCTTATTAGTTTTCATCGTACACCGATCACCGTGGAGTTGCAGACCACCGCCAGCACATCAAATGGCGTTGATTTCTATTAAGCGAAAGCGGGGTGGAAAAGAGGGCAACAAGCAAATTCCCTGACGTGCGCTAAACTTTTTCCCAGCCGCTTGCAGTATCAGCGGAGTGGGTAAATAGAACCGGAGTGAACACATTTCATAGTGCAAACGCGGTTTGCAAAAGGCAAAGGCACCCTACAGTTTTGAAGGTTGAAGGGGAGGGAGAGGATAAGCAGAGAATGTGTGGGGAAAGTTGGGAAAAGTTCATCAATTGCACTCACTCTGCTTGCAACTCTCCTGAAGAAAGATGAACGCAAAAACTGAAATACCATTCCCACACACACACACACACACACACACACACACACACACACACACACACACACACACACACACACACACAGCGACCGGAACTGACCACGTAGCATAACCGCAATACCGTTCATGGCAAGCAGCAGCTTTCCTGGTGTCCGCTTCTTTTTGTGCACTCCCGTTTCGCACTATTTCGGGGTGCTGCCACTGCGCTGATGCCGAAAAGTGTTTTCCTTTAATCAATCGATCATGGGCTGGTGGTGGAGGTGCACGAAACACTCAGAGCAGGAAGGGATCGATAGGATGCAAGCGAGTTTTCTTGCGTTGGACCGTGTGCTGTGCACAAGCATCGCACCATCATCACCGTCATCATCATTCAGGTTGCAGAAGTTCCTCGTGCGAGATGTGTGTTGAGGTTATTTCTTCCCCGTTTGTGGCTCGGTGGCCAGCCAATAAGAGTGGCATCTCACGATTTTCATTTCCGGTGCTGCCTGCTGCCGTTTGCTTCAATTATGAAAGTTGGGAGGATTTGTTGTGCTTGGTTTCTTGCTGTTTTGCTTCGTCTTTTTTTTTGTGGCAGCCGGTGGCAGCTTCCACTAAGCGCACGACTAAGCGTATGCTGTGCACAGGTCGCCTTATGGGCGACGTGCAATGTCTTCCGACTTCCCGGACCTTCAGAATCCATCCATCCGCGTAGCATTGCCGTTTTGTGGAGCCAAGATGCTTATACACGAAATAAAGGTTGAACGCAAACTCGGTGACACGGGACGGGTTGGAAAGCTGTCTGCCAATCAGCGGTGTTTCTGAACAGCGGAACGTTGATCCCACAGAAGGTGCAAGAAAAAGCGAGCGCAATCGAAGCATCGTTCTTTCGCTGGCTTTGGATTGGATGGAGTTTGTGTGGAGATGGGCACAAAAAAAGTTTATGATATAGAAATTAAAGAAAATTATGTGTGCGCGGTAAGTTTGAGGTAAAAATGTTGAATTGAAAGCTTGTTTCCAGCTGGATGCTTTTGATGTTGATGGTTCAACTAATGATGGAGCAATGTTTGAATCATTTTCCCAGAAATACAACTCTTCGCTTTTCCCATTTCCCTTAACGCATGACATGGTAAGTATCTTATTGACAGCTTCGTTAATGTTTGAATTACTGATACTGTTTCGCAGAATTAAAACGGAAACCAGGAAGGGAAAGCCTCTCAAGATTCACATCACACACAAACCCATGCGGGCCGTGTAACCAACCAGAAATATGCGGTTCAATTGAAAAGCGTTACCGTCAGGATATTTTCCAGCTCGCACAACTCAACTTGCTCCATCGCGCTTCCTTCCCATAGCTCCCATCTGCTCGCGGTGTGAATCGCGTGCAAATCCGGACAGCAGGAATCACCCGAGCAAAGTGAAGGAAGGTACGACCAAACACGTCCCGAATTGACTTGAAATATCCCTTCGTTGCTCCGTGCTGGGCCACAAACAAAATGGCACAGTGTGCACGGAGGGGCGAAAAAAAGAACTGGGCCAGCGTTAGTCGCTCCTGCCGCTGACAGGCCAGGAAATAGATTTGGTGCTATTGATAAAATTTTATGAAACTGTTTATAGAACCTCACACACACACAGAGTGACACACACGAGGTTAGCTTACGGCACAAACAGACGCTGGTCACAATCACAACGGCGCGCAATCAGCGGGAAAGGAAGCGAACGAACGAGCGCTGAGGCCACAATTTCCGGTCGACAATTTTACAACCTTCTTCTTGGGAAGATGGTTGGCTTCAGTTTTTTTTGTTGCTCTTAGTGTGGTGGGTCTTAGAGAGACCTGGCAGAGTGACTTGGGATACTGAGGCCGCCTTTTTCCTTCGTTTATAAGTCCAACAGAAATCGGATGAGAAAAAGGGAACAGAAGATGTAGGCTGGCTAAGGCAAACCGAGTGATGATGCACCCGAACAATGTTCCGGTGGGGATAATATTTTACACACACAAACATTGGTGCAAAGATGCTCACACATACACACAGTAAAAGGTTGTGCCAGTTGGCGAACGATACTGGCCAACACGTCGCGGGTTGTTAGCCGGATGCATCATCCTTGAAGTTGCTGCTTCAGTGTGCTCGAAACTACGACGCGGCGAAAAAAGAAAAGAAAATAAGTCTCCCAAGGCACGTCAGAAACTATTTCATGCCATTTGGTGTCTGCTTCCCGCTGGCTTGGTTGGGAGATATGTTCCGTCCTGGGAAGAGTGCAACAGAAGGGATGGCAGGAGCGAAGCACCTGCTTTTGCCTTCCGAACGCTGCATGCCCTCCGCCAGTTCGTGTATTCGACGAGACAGCTTGTCGCTACCGTTAGCTGCAGCCGGGAAAATGGAGCGGCAAAAGAAAGGAAGGAAGGAACCGCTGTTCGAAAACCAATGGCTGCACGATTGTCTACGCTGGGCGAGCAACGGGATGAGTCCCAGAGATTGTACCAGACGGCGCACTGGCATCGAGGAAAGGGCATGCAGAGGAGCCAGGCTGCCGGTGGCGTACGAGGGAGCGATAGCCACCGTTCACGATCGTTCATGCTGCAGACGAGCGCGCGCACTACATCTCATGAATTTCAACGTCTTGAACCGTACACCCGGCCCGCATTGAACTCTTCCTGTTCCGTTGGATGGTGAAACAATTTTTCATTAAATATTAAAGTGCATCCCTTGCAGCGGAGCCAAGCACTGTTTAACCGAGTGCTTGAAGCTGATGCGATGCCATAAAGGGGTTTTTGGTCCGTTCTCAGAAGGCACCGTTCCGGACCGTTTGTCTCCGTTGCCGTGGTTTGTGTGCCGTTGCGATGTGTTTGTCAACGCAAGTTGAGTCGAGGGTAAAATTAATTAATATGCTTCGATGATGGCTGTTGCGAGAAGCAGCGCAAATGGCAAACCAATGCAGTGCTGTGTATGTTGGAGTGTTTTGTTGTCCCCAGCACTGTAGTTGACGGCTGGCAGTGTAGGTGTTGCGCTTAAAACGCCTCCCCGGGAAGGCGTTAAGACGTTGACGGATTTGATTGTGCGACAGATTTGTGCTGTTGAAGGCTAATAATAATATTGCTGGCCAAGTTCTAGTGCGAGAACCATGATTGTATCGTTCACTTCAGAGCATAAAAAAGTGCTGAGTGAGTTGAACTTTTTCCATCAGGGGTATTTTCAAGTGAGGTTTGACATTTCGCTGTTTATTTTATGTCAATTATGCGATGTACTAACCAACAACTTTTGGACTACTATTTGAATAATGTAGACCAATACTGAATATTTGCGTCGTTTGAAAGGTAAGCTTACGAATGTTTGATTTTTTTCCCATAGGTTTCATTTATTTTTTCTCGAAAAAGACTGAAATTCTTTACGCATAATATTGTTTAAAATATCGTTAAAAACTATAATTAATATGTTTTAAGACCACTTACTGAAGATACTGCATCCCACATACCTAACTAGAGCGGCGAAGACAAGCTTTTCTTCTGCAGCCACTCTCACCCTTTTCTACCCTCTTCACTACCACGCAAAGAATGTAACGGACATTGACCAAGATAGCCGTGGGTTTAACAAAACCCAACTCTTGCGGTTAAAAGGACATGAACAGGAGTCTTGTTTTGTGCGAGAGGGTTGTTTTTTTTCAAACGCCATATTAGCTCGTTATGGTCTTTAGTAAAGCGTGGAAACAGGAGGCAAACAGAAAGGAAGCAAATCAAACGAAACAACTTTAGGTAAGCTTTTCAGGCTATTTGCTCCTCGCATTGCGTTGACACAAGTGACCGAGATAATTTTTTGTGCAATCCCACCGCACCGGGAGGCTTTTTGGTTCCCTTCTTTTGCCCTGCTGGTGCCCCGACGGCCGATGGCTTTTTTATGTTATCTATTATTCAATTTTAAACCACAACGTCTAACTTTCGGCAGGCTTTTTGGTGTTTTTTTAAGCGTTTCGTCGAACATTTTATACAACCACAAGATGGGTCCTTCCGGTGCTATTCACAACAGCAGAAAAAATTAGGAACCTTATCCGGGATCTTCCGGGCAGCCAAAACCAAAAAATCTACAACTAAAGATATACAAGGAATGCGCGCCAAGGAAGCAGTAATGTGATTACTGTGCAAAGCTACAAACAATCCTTAAATTGACATTAATCTGATTATTCTAAACGATCTCGGCGAGCAGACCTCAAAAGACCTTGCCAGTGTGTGCCAGAGTGTACGGTATTGAAATAGGTCGCATTTTTCTCTGCCTCTATCTCTCACTCCCTATGTCTTGCCGTTATCTCAGACAATCATTAAACTGAACAGCTTTAAAAAAGGAACAACCATTGCGTACCGTTTGACATTTCGGAACGCAATTAATCTTGCCGTAATTGAGATGGCCGAATTGCTGCTGCCCTTGTGCCCTCCAATCCAATTATTTTCCTCACCGAACGATTGCACAGAACGCACTTTAACTGTTTGGTCGAAAAGCTATTCACGCCATACTTGCGAGAAACAATGCTTTCGTTTCTCGCAAAACGGTTCAGATGCTCCATTTAAAACGACATTTAAATTTAGCTGTCGCCACTTCACAACGAACTCGAAGCTTCGGGCAAAACTTCGGGCGAACAAAAGCAGCCAGTATTTGTAATTGAAATGTGAGCAACAGAAGGCGACGTGTTTGGAGGCGCAAAGCTTCTCCCTTCCTTTCCTGCAACTCCACCAGTCACGATTGATTGCTCGCGGTGGATGATTTAGATGGAAATCCGCCAACAGTGCCATGCTCTTTGAAGCGAGGCATTTTCCTTTTCTTGATGTGCTGACTTTTGTTGAGCAGTCCGACCACTTCAAGCTGGTGAGGTGGCAAGGGAAGTAAACGTGTAATTTTTATCCAATCCAGTGAGAGTAGAGCTTGGCCATTCCTAAAATTTGCCACATTCCCGGTGAAGCGAACCATTCAATTACAGCTGACCGTCAAAACGAGACGATTGCCCACTCGTTTGTACCGCCAAAGTGCGCTATCGCGATGGGCATAGCGGACACAAACCCCAACTTTAAAATTGAATGATAATGATAGGGCATTTTGGTGGCCGTTCGACCCACCCGGGGACACACCGCCGCAGGTGAAAGGCAGGCTAGGATCAAAGTGAAATGTCACTCGGCGACAGCGGATGCCAGCTGCACGGGTCACAATCATCATGGCGGCATCAGCATTTCAGCATTTTCGCCACGAGCCGCTTCCGGGGCGATTGTGCGACGAGTTGAGTTTTCCACCGCCAGAGGCGCAGGGGGGACGCTACCGTGTACCCGGTGAATGAAATGTGATAAGAAATTTAGTCTCCGGGCATTGTTTGCGGTCGGTGTTTGTTTGCGTCCATCAGTCACGCGTTCCGGGGGCCGGCAAAACGACGGAAACGAAATGAAGCTAAAATCCAACCAACCCGAAGGGCACTTACAAACAACGGGCAGGAAAACGTGGTAGAGCCGCACAAAAAAGCCCCTAACAAGCAGACGAACTGAAAATCTGTTTCCTTGCCTCTTTCGTTTTTGTTCTTCTTTGCTCAATGTAACACAAAATGGGCTACAGGGACAAACATCATCAAAACGCAAACTCTTCACCAGCCCCGGGAGCTTCTGGCAGTTCTGGCCAGCAAAGGGAATTAGGGCGCGAGACAAGCCCTGATCAGCAGGCTAAAATCTCATCTCGTGAGGCGGAGCTGTCCTTTTGCGCGGGGCGGGTGACAAAAAAAGAATAAAAAAGAAGTCAAACTCGGTACGCGAAAGGACATCATTCTCAGCCACTCGGGAAGCAGGTTTGTGTTATCGCGAAAATAGCTTTTCCATTTACCACCGGACAAACACCGGGCGCTGTCACCCGATGGACGATGACGCCAAGGACGACGACGCCGACGACGACAATTGTGATGAAAATGAAAAGCGATGAGGTAAATGTGATTAATTTATGCTCGGACCAGAAGACAACAACCGGACACACAGCCGCGGCTGGCTGCGGAATCGTTTGTGCGTTCTTGTGTTGCGTGTAAAAGTGCGCACGGGAACGGTGGGCTAGTGAGAGAATGGGGGGGGGGGGCGGGATTCCGCCCTCCCGCGAACAGTGGTCGTGCGGTTTTGTGATCCAGCGTCCAACTAACACTCCCTTTTCGCTGTCCAGGGGGGATCAAATTGGTTGCTGTGGCGTGTTACACTGTCAACCACAGAAAGCTCGGGCATGCTGGAATCCCGAGCGCACCGAGCGCAAGTGTGGGAAGCTTTTAATCTTTTGCCGCAACTTTCCACCGGTTGTTCGCGTTCTTCCATTGTCGCCCTCATTCATTAGTCAAGCCACTTTCGGGGGAGCTTCATTATCGCATTTAGCGCGTGTGCGAGAGACAGGGAGAGCGTAAGACCTATCGAAAATTCCGGACCGAGTACAAAACCACTGAACATGGGACATCCATCCATTGCGCAAGGGTTCCCTGCTAAACTTGACTGGCCGAAGGATCCCCCGCAGCACGCGGATAAGCACGACGCGGCATCCCGTCAATCATGGACGGTGTGACATGGCAACGATTTTTCGGCATTTGGCTGTGCTGGCTGACTGGCCATCATCTACCGTGGGCAGGAGGGTGTATTTGGGTAGCGTTTATAACGCTGATGACACCGTACGCGTACCGGTGGTTAGCAGGGAATTGATGCACTGCTCTGTACTACCCGTCATCCGGGCGTCAATTAGGCGTTTACGGTTTCCAATTGGCGTGTGAGCTGTTGCTATTCGAACGATTGGATTAGATTGTAAATGGGATAGAGGATTGTCCATTTGTGAGTAAAGGGTAAATAAGTAATAAGAAATTTTAATCTTGATAAATGAGACTTTAGATTATTTTTAAAGTATAAATATTATAGGCACTATCAAGCTTTTGGTTTATGTTTCCAAAACGTGTATTGTGTGTATAAATTAATAGAAACAAGAAATAGTTAATAAATAATTTGTTTCGTAAATTCATTTTTTGACATTATCTTTAAATCGATAAAAATGATGAAAACTATAACATTGAAAAGTAGTTAAAAGTATTCGCAAAACAACAAAAAAAAAACTATGTAAAATTCTGTAATAGAGTTCATAATGTTGAATACGTTAATAATATGTTGAATACGTTAATAATGGCCCTATTGGTGAAAGTGAAAATATTGATGATACCTCATAAATTACTCATCAAAATAAAGGTAAATAAATAGGAAAGATAGTGAGTAAAATGTGAAATGAAAGGATATTTTATTCCTCAAATGTAAAATAGTATTTAACGTAGTTTTCCATCATTTCCCGAGGACATTCAATAAATAAATTACAATTTGAAATTATTCGTCCATAGGAATGAGTGAATTGAACAAGTCATTATGCATGGAGTAAAGTTAAAATTATTTAAAAATGTAAGATTACTTCTTTTGGTTTACAATTCTTTAGTTTTTTACTGATTTCATGAGCAAAAATTGAAACATTTCATATTTAAATTCGTTCGATCACCAATTGAAGCATAACAAACGAATCTTTTGGAGCAAACACTTATCTGAAAATGGTTGCATTAGTAATCTTACATCTAAATCGTGAGCAAGATAGTACTGATGTCCACCACGACAATATACGCAGGTTAATTGCGGTGACCTCAATTTACGCAACACAGACTCGACAACGACTGTCGTTAACTCACAACGACCTAATGCAACGAACAGCGAGACCTGCCAAGGTTTAGGTCAAACAGCCCGAAACACCAATATCGGTTTGAAACGTGACCGTAAGTGTGTATGTGTGTGTGTGTGTCCATTTCCTGATCTAATGATGAACCAAAAGTCGGACAGCCGGCCCCGTACCATACGTCAAACCGGACAGGCGCAAACTGTACGGGGCTTGCGTGAGGCGCTGACATAAATCGGCAACGGACGCACCGACGATATAGAACAGTACTTGGTCCGTACTACAGCGCCCGCTAGCTAGTGGGGCTTCATGTCCTATAGTTGTCAGTCAAACGTCCGCAATCCCTGCCCGAGTTGTGCTGGGTGTTGCAAACGATTCACGATGTAATTATAGCTTTCCGTCCCGTCCCGTGCCGGCGACCGTTTACTGCTTAATAGGCGTTTTTGGTGCTGTGGCCGTTTCGGGGTGCTGCGGTTTGATGCGAAGATTGCACCCAGCCCTAGGCAAGTTGCTAAGCTCGGCCGTTCTACGCAATCTCTTCACAGTGTGCACAGAACTGACCTTTCTAACGATGTGTCCATTAATATCGTTCAAACGTTGGCAGTTGGATGTGGAAGTACCAAAACATCTTCCCAAAAAAAACAGCCGCACGAAGCCAACGGAGACATTTGGCGTACGGATGGTTCGTTGATGAGAGCGGCTCTCCCCCAATGGGGGACTAGATGTGTGTTTTGCAAGCGAAGAAGAAAAAGAACGATGGGAAGCTATAATACCTTTTGATAAATCACACTGACCCACCGTTTCAAGGACGCTTCGATATCGAACTCGAACCAATACCGGTGGGGGATCATTTGCATCAACTCCAATTTCGGCGAAGATGACAAACTCTCTCCCGACAAAAAAAAAAACAAAGAAAACAGGCACGCGTTGTCTACGCCCGCATTTGTTGGTCACACATGCGAATACACGCTATCAAAGATGCGAATGTAAAAGATCAAACATCTCAAGTTTTGAATCGCTCTAACTCGTTTGAGAAGAAAAAAAAATAAGCACACACACATACGAACGGGCGAATAGATAACGAGATGCATACTGGTGCACTTTTTGTTTGTTTGCGTGTGTATTGGTCTAAGCTGACTTGCCAAATACTTTCGCTGTCGCCCCTTTGCAGGCGAAGCTTCGAATATAAAAGAGTCCTCGGGAGGATTGGTTGTCATCAGTCAGCTGTTTGCAAGTTTACAGTTCAAACGATCTCACCTCACCGGGGACATTCAGTCGAAAGCCGTTCCACAGACAGTCACACAAGATGTATTCGAAAGCGGTAAGAACATCCCATCATCATGGTGCAATCAGGAAACTTTTCCACCAAACTCGAATTTTGCTTACTCATCGAGGAAGCAACGTTGGGACTGGTTCACCGGTTTTTGGTTCTGGTTTGTTTGCCTCCTTACTTTACGAATTCCCCATTGCTTCCCTTTCTCCAGATCGTTCTTGCCGGGTTCGTTTTCTGCCTTGTCGCAGCGGCACCGCCGAGGAAAGCGGTCCGTGCATCGCCCGGCGGTGGCCCAGACAGTGAAGCCATCGTGATCCAGCAGGACCAGATCATCAACGACGACGGTTCGTACAACTACGTGTTTGAAACGAGCAACGGCATTCGGGCGCAGGCGAGCAGCTCGGACGGTATCCGTACATCCGGGGACTTCTCTTACCCCGCTCCGGACGGTTCCAACATCGCGCTTGTCTACGTGGCCGATGACTACGGTTTCCAGCCGCAGGGAGCTCATCTGCCCGTGGAACCCCCAGCACCGGAGCACGTCATCAAGCAGCTCGAGGACATCCGTGCCAACCCGCCGAACGATCCGGACTTTGATGCTGCCTTCCTGGATTCGGAAATTGCCAGACTGCGGGCGACCCAGGGCTGAGCAGTAGTTCCAACAGGAACGCATTAGTTAGTTAGCGAAATCAACATACTGTCGAAGTAGTGAAATTTTAAACATTTTAATAAAAAAGTGATTGTGTCAAAGTATAAAATTCCAACACGATGCTCTTTCTGCTATAATTAAACATCACCAAAGCACACTGGCACCGGCATCCAGATAATATCCCAAAGGGCTAACGGGGTTTCCCTTTAAAAATCCCATTCCACGAATTCCAGGAACATTCACCACCCGCTCGTGCACTCGAATGTCACAGTGGCATTAATCAACGCTAACCACCGTACTACCTGTATCCTGTGTGTCTGCTAAATGTGTGCCGCACCTTTCGACCAACCACCAACACCAACCGACAGGCATGATGGTTTGAAATTGGAAAGCTATCTTGATCCCGGGACCGCCATCTCTGCCATTCGCCGGAAATCCGAATCATTCTCTCGTGTCCATACCGCAACTGGTGACCCCGTGGTGCCAGCGGGCTCAGCCCTAGGTTTAGCGCAGCCCTTCGGACAGTATCCGCACCGAAAACAAGGGGATATTGAAACAGGATATTCACATTACCCCAGGATGTGTGTAGTGGCCCCGGATGGTGCCGTAACCCGTACTGTAGACGAGAGCTCCGATTGGGTTGGTCTGTTCTGATGCTGGCGTACTGTCGATTGGTTCACAGTAACACAACTGGAGCACGTGTGTGTGTGTGTGTGTGTGGATGTCACTTGTGTATGGCGAGCAATCTGGAGGGAAATCTGGCTAGAGATAATCGATTGTGGAGGATGAAGAGATTCCGTCTATTTTTGGAAACCCGAGGTTAATTTCTGTTCTACAAAAGGGAAGCGATGTTTTCTGCTATTAGGTGCGACTGGTGCAGTGCGTCGCTGGTCTTGATGGTACTAATCAATATGAGAGATAGATCTGTTGGAGTAGTTTTAGACTTGAGGCATTAGGAGTTATATTGGACTGTTTGAAAGTGTATCAACAGCTGGTAGATGATGTACATCTTTTTTATTATTAAAAATGTGGAAGTATATTTCTGTAAATGAGATGTTTAGACATTGAAATAGAGCATTATTATATGGCAAAGTTAGTTTTGAAGGGGGTTTGCTTGACTCAAATTGAATTGAAAATTAAATAGAATAAAAATTTAGATGGTTTGAAAGGATTTTATTTAATCTTTTACTGCGGCTGATGTCGTATATTTGAGCTTCTGTATATAGCTGCCGTATATTTGAGTTGGAGGATTCCAGAAATGTTCAGAAATTGATGCTATCGATGCTACCTATTGCCGATTTTTAGTCAATCTTTGTAACTAATTTCCATTGATTTGAAAGAACTTTGATTTACTAACATTATTAATTGACTAAAATATACAGAGATTATTTTTATTCACTTGCTTGCATCTGGAGGACCATAGAGATCATGTAAGAGATGATCCTCAAAGAAAAAAATACCCAAAATATACGCAACTTCGTTCTACCAACAATATTGAAGGATTGAGTTCAAAGCATAGCGATTTTATCATTCAAAGTGCCTATGATCAAAGCATTGAAAACGATTTAGTGCCATGAGTGTTACAATTTAACGAGTATCTTAATACACAGGTATCGCAAATTACTTTCCCAACGAACTTACTTTCACTGCAGTGCACTGTCATCATCCTCACGCACATTCACCGTCTAAAAGCCTCAACGTGTAACCGTCACTCCACGCTGCTTTTGTAATTTAATTAAACAGGTCCTTCATAACCGTCCAGCAGAGCGAGTGATGCTGACAGCCGTTTATTGCATTACCCGATTGCCAGTAACAAACAGCGTGCTTGCGCACACCTCAGCGCGTTCGACGTGTATCTTTCGGTCGGCGTCCTCCCCCGTTGGCAAACTTTTGCCACGAAAGTACACGAACAAATAAAACAATGCAAGAATGCACGATAAAGTGTAACGCCCGAGCACATTAAGCAGAAGCGAAATCAGAGCGAGAGAACAAGAGATTCCTGTATTGCAATGCGCTCAAACTTTTCCCTTCGGGTTTGGAGCCTGTAAACGGTGTCGAGAAAAAAAAACAACAACAGGGACGAAAGCGTATTTACCACTATTTTTCATCAGGATTATTTATATCGTACGGTGGGTTTGCTTTGACGATAGGGCGTGCGGTGGAATACAGACCAAACCCATCCGATCACACCAATCCTGTCCTGAAGGGACAAGAAGGGGCCGGGCAGCATTTTCCGCAGCGTGAATGCGAAACAAAGTATGAAAAGTTTTAATTGGATTTAGGTGGCAAATTTTTGCGAGCCCTGTGTCCTCCCACCCCCTGCGTGGCCATGTTTTTGCAGTCAATAGTTCTTATTATGCAACGGTGCGCCGCAAAACGTTGCACTCGGCGCGAAAGGGTTGAGAGTTTGTGGTAGGAGAATGATGGTCGGGCATGTAATTAATTACGAATGATTGTTTTATTTTCAATTTCCATTTACAAATGTTTTAAAGAGCGCCCAGGCGAGGGAACGAGGGCGGCTGGAAGATATTTCAGCATCGCAATAAACAGTTGGACGTTGGTGTTAATCCTTCATCTGAATAGAGCGTAACACGATCGTTCGTTCGTGTCGCATCGTGACAAACAACCGTACAAGTGGCAACTTGAGCACTACAATTCTGCTCAAACAAGCAACAATAAAACAGCAGCAAAAATCGAATGGATTTTCCCTTCTTTTTTTTACACAAATTACTTTCTACTCGCGATTAATAAACTGGCCCTGGTACGAAGAAGTCGGTAAACAAGGACCGCTCGAGACGTAAGATGGAAATAGTGGTATCGGTGCGTTCGTGTGCTCAAGCAGCTGAAGATTTCAATTACGATTGGCAGTTTCGATTATCTTTGACTCTTCACAGTGGTGAAATAAATCTTTGCCACTCTGATCCGCTTCACGCTCCGCAACAACAGCAACAAAATGCTGTTACGCGGTGCGATGTGATGCCCAAGCAGACAGCAGCAGCAGATGGAATGGGGAGAGGGGGGAATGATGATGATGACGGGGAGGGGAAAAAATCATGCGGAAAAGATTTTCCAGCGGAAAAAATCGATATGCCGGTTGTGCGAGGCAAAAGAGATTCAAATCTCACTGACAAGCGCGTTGGCAAGCGGAGCCGAGCGGTTCATCGTCTCGGTTCAAACGATTCCCGTTCTGGCCGGTGTTGCCATAGCGCGCGCTCAGGAAAAGCTGGCTGGCAGCATCCTCCTTATGAAGGAATAAAATATATACTGCAGAAGAAAGGCAAAAACACATTCACACACACACAAATAGAGGGAAAAATACGGACGGATCGAAACCAAAATTCTGAACATGACGCTTCAAGACGGCACAACGAAAGAAGCAGCGCATCGGTGGTTCGAAAATCATGTTACATCTCGTTCGTATTACCATTTACAAGATTGTAGTTATGTTCACTTCCGTCTTCTTATAGCAGCTCTCGTCTTTTGTCCCCCCCCCCCACCCTGCTGTGATAAGCCAGCACTTGGAGGATTGAACGGCTGGAGGGGGAGTGTATTTTTCGAAGTCATTTTTCCATCTGACACAACCTTCCCGTCTGCACCGCTCCAACGAAACAACAGGGAGGATGGAAAAAAGTCCGGAATTGGCTGTCAGGGTATGCCGGCGAATGCTTTTCCCTGCGCAGCGTGTAGAGATAAAAGACGGACCCGGTGGGTAAGTGTGTTGGTGTGGCTCGGTATCTCTTTTAAGGCCAGCCGTGCCGTCATGCCGTCTGTTCTGAACAGAACGCCAGCCCAGCCAGAGAAGGAAAGCAAGTAAAGCGCACAGTGCAAAGCACGGCTAGGAAATGAATGAATAATAAATGGATGTGTAGCAGCACACACTCACAGGATACGGTCCTTTAAAAGGAACTGAACCCGAATTTCGTTCAACGGGCAGAAAGAAACCTTTCAGACTGCGCCAAGCGCAAACGCCAAACATCGGTATCGAGCAGGTCGGTGAAAAAAAAAACGCACCGAAACGACTAAAAATCCGGACCGTGCGGGTTGTCGTTTCCGGTGAAGCCTTGCGCTTGGCCCCTTGCCGCAAGCTTTCGGTTACTGTTACTTTCCCGACTCAGCAAACAAGAAGTACCCAAACCCATTCCCAGTTTACGTTACTTAACCGGGCACGGTCTGCTGTGCCTCCCCTTTATGTTTGGTCTACCTTTGCGCTTCAAGCGCGATGATTTTCGGATGGAATTTCGTCGAAGCGCCAAAGCAAAGCCCCATATTGCCACCGTTCGCGCGTGTGTGTTTACGTTTGTTTCGATGCTGCTTTCTGTAGAATTGTATCTCATTTTATGCTCATTTTGAAGGCAAACGTCCTCCTTCTGGGCTGAATTGAAGCGGAAAGACAACAACAACAACAAAAACTCCAAACAATGGCCCGGGAGCTGTCGGCACGTCGTACCGAGCATTATGTCAATAAATTTAACATATTACTCACGACAAAACGCTCCCGGATGGCACATATAGCTTCTTTTCCCTTCCCACACAGATCACAATGGTGAATAAATACGGTGACGATGGAAAAGGTTGAATTGACTTCATCACTGGGAGGAGAATACAACAAAAAAACGGTACCCAAGTGCTAGGATGGCATGCGATTGGGAACAGAAGCTTAAGCTTTTACGAATAGAAGATGCTTGCCGGGCAGGATTGAAGCTCCGAAAGCTTGAATCAATTAAAGGAAATTGAGCCTGAAATAAAGGGTACTTATTTATGCGTGTATGTGTGTTCTTGTTTTCGAACATGGTAGCTCATAACAGTAACAAGGTGATTACAATTTCAATGCATTTTCCGGGCTCACTTTCCAGCAAAGTCAGCACGAGCCAAAGTCTCCAGTAAGGGAGAGCGCGTGGCGCACTAGATCACACACAGTACGCTGTTCGGTGAGACTAGCTCTATAAGCTCTTCCTAAGTCTTAACTACCAGTTTTCCGAGAGGCTTGTTAGTTAAGATATTCAATGCTCGATTCACTGCAATCCTCGACTTCACTGCAGCAGACGCTCAATCGGAACCGGTCGGAATGCATCTTTCCCAGGAATTGACGATATGTGTGCATGCAATCTGAAGCCCGTTACCACTACCCTCTAAGCCCGAGTCACACAGGGGTTTCCCCGGCCTTGTCAAGGGAAATGCTTACGGGTATTCTCAGGTCTAAGCCGATTAGAGATAATCAAAAGTCAAGCAATGTTTACCTCACTGCACCGGTACCGGTACCATCAGGTTGCCAGCAAACATCCTGGAGCAAAGTGGAAGTAAAAGTAGTGCCAGCGCAGAGAGCGGTTGTGATGCGAAATTCCTGCCTGAATTCTCTCGAATGTCTATTCTGTGGGTGTATTATTGCTTTTTGATCTTTTTTTTCAATTTCTTTTCTATTCGTTGCCAAACGTCCACTACCAAAGAAGGATGCCTCTCGAGGGAAAGGAGTGCTTTAAAGAAACGGCAAGTGATGACGTCTCGGACCGGATCTTCCTGGAGATGCCTGAAGACAACCTTACCGGTTCCCAGGTTGTAAGGTCGTCAGGTGGAACTAAATCCTGTTACCGTGTGCGTCCGTCGCACCTAAAGCGAAAGGTGTATCGATTTTACGGCTTTAGTTTGGACTGGTTCGGTTTGGACAGCACGCCAATGTCAGTGGTTGATAATCTATTGAACCTTCATCAAACCAGTCGATCAGTGACTGAAGCAATTCTCCGGATGTAGTAAGTAGCATTAGCTTCGGGTTTCGGGTTAGACCCTAGACGTTGCCCTGGATCCTGAACGAATAAGGGGAGGGGGGGGGGGGGAAAGGCTCATAATCAGTTGCCCATATGGTTGGCGACGGTTAAGGAGCAATGGTTTTATGAATCCCAAAACGGGATTAGAAGAGAAGATTTACTCAAAAGCAGCCCAGTTGTGAGAAGGTCCTGGTGAAAGGTTAACAACAAGCTCAAGAAGAATCTTATGGATTTCCAATTAACCTTTTCACTGTTATTTTTCACGCATGATGATGCTTTCTTCTGTTAGTTTAAGCCTATGGTTTGTTATAATTAATATAAAATTAACAAGAACGCTTGTTTTAATGATACATTTTGACATTGAACATCTTTTCACAACAAGCGCCAATTTAATCAACAAAACATTCCGCCAACTTGTCCCAATCAAAATAGTTCATTTTATGTGACGTTAAGTGCACTCGTTGATTATGCACTTGTTCATGGGAAGAAGCCAATTCGGACTTTCCCTCATCAGCTTGATGTTGCAGCTTGTTCTCGCTTCCATCCACAAAACAACTCCCTTTCAATCACTACATCCCTTTGCAAGGGAAAAGATCTGTCAACCGAGCGCCTTTCTCTAGCTTCGCTCCTCAGTTTCGTATGTTCTTCGCCCTCCACCGGCCGAGAGTGCAATGGATGCACCCGACAGTGTGCCAGTAGTAGTAGTTGAAGAGCTTAAAAGGTAATAACCATAACAATTCCCGGACTTGAATTCCTCCATCACTTCCTTCGTTTTCCAGCGAAACGGAGACCGAGACAGCGTGTGGAGGGAGTGATTCTGTCGAAGCTTCTCCATGCTGAGTTATTGCAAAAAGCTTCCCGGTCTATCTCCATCTTCGGAAACCACTCGCAACCATAATAATACTCTCTCTGTGTAAGTGTGTGTGTGTGTGTGTGTGTGTGTGTGTTTCCCGGAGAGTCTCTAAAATGTGACGATAGCGTGAAACGATTCGTGAATCACTTCCCAATAAATACAATACGAGCTTGTGGAGCCAATTCTC
>AXCO02003771.1:0-22647 GCA_000473525.2 Anopheles melas | reverse complement strand
ACCCATGGTCGTAACAATTATCAGCACTTTAGTTTAGTAAAGCTGGAATGGAAGACTACAAAAATGACTTCTTCAGAAGTCTCCATATGTCAGCCGACAAACAAGCACTAATTTGCATTCAAAATTGCTTATAATAGTATCCCTTGGCACAGCTAGCAGGAATCTAGGTGCAAATCGGCGACTTCCAAGTCGCCGTTATGCAACTCGCCGGGCCTTAATCAGGATGACATTTCAATAGTTACTGTGCAAGATAAATGATTCCGTGTCGCACACTACACAACACATCCGATAATGATAGTGGGAAATGACACAAAATGACATAGTTCACGCCACAGTGTTCCTGCTTCCCCACCTGCTGGGTAAAAGCGAAAGATCGCGCCGCGTCGAAATCCGCGGAATCATTTATTGTGATAATTATGATAATTATCGCCTGGCAATGACATTACCGGGCCACCGAGTCATAACAAGCTCGGGCAAATCGTTACTTCTCGAGAAAGATCGCCTCCCTAGCCCAATCGTGGCAGCCGGCTAGCGGATGACCTTTGGGGCGTAGAACAGTTGCATTTGGTTACATTTTAATTGGAAAAAATATGATCCTTCACGTTTGTAACACACCACCGCCGTACACTCCCTACGAATGTAAATGGGTGCCGCCGATGCAATGTTGTGAGTAGCTTTTATTTGCAACAAAAACTGCAACGTAGAGTGATCGCGATCTCGTGAAGCTTGTTGCCTGCGAGGCGTGTGACACCTGCTGAGAGCTGCCGCACCATTACGCTCGTTTAAACGCAATCGCCTGGAACTGGTCGGACCGGGTAACGATGAAAAGGACTAATTTACGATCTAATACCTGTGGTCCAAAGCGCGAGCTTTACGCATCGTACGTTAGCGGAGTGCTTCGTCGGATTAGCGGGTCGATCGATCGGTGAGAGGCTTTGGTGGGTTGGTGATTGATTTTGGATGACTCGCCTAACTAATGTCTTATCGCAAGCGAAACGATTCAACAAAAAGGGAATGGCTTGTGAGAGAGCTTCATTAACGCTTCCACTCAGGAAGGTTGCTGGTAATTTATCGATACTTAGAGGATTAAATTTATTGCGCAGAAATGATTGGGACACTTATTAAATAGTATCCATTGGTGAACGACTACTACAAGATAGATGCAAGTACCATTAGGAGTATAAATGTGAAGAACTAGTTGCGTTCATTTTAATGCCCGATCTTCTCTGATGCTCATCTCCGGCACCCCCCTCCAAAACTGCTGCCTTCTGCATCTGACAGCAAGTTTCTCTTCGATGCAGCACACGAAATGCAAAACCCCGTATAACGTAACCTAGAAATTGAGCCGCTCATAAATTATAGTTCCGTTCCCTATTTTGGCACGTTTGGCGTCCTGACGGTTCGACGAGTCCGGTCGCGTTGGCACACAACGCCAGGGCGTTTATGCAAATCCTGCAACCCACTTGCGCTGTGTTCAGAGCGTTGCTTGAACAGTGTTCTCCTTTTTTCCCCCCTTGTACAGTATCGCGACATTTTGGGATCGATACTCCACTATCAATGAAGTTCTTCTACAGCATGAGTGTGGGTTTGAAGGTTTTTGAATGGAGCAGATGATGAATGGATGATTGTTTTCGGATGGACCGCTGTATTGGAGGAGCATACATTGTCTTACTCGCTGTATGGAGATGGAGAGGGGTTGTTAACGTGTCGATTTATCAGGTTTAGAAATATAGCACGTGATCTGCTTTCTTGTGAAATTGGTGGCTTATGGCACATGATTCAATTGATCCACGATTAAGCCGTTAACTGTCCACCGTAATAAGCATCAGTTAACAAACCTCTAATCCTAGAAGCTTATTGCGTTTTAACGATCGCGTATTTCCACCCGGAAAGTAAATCATTTGCCGAGCTGTACGAACCAAAGCTAAGACGACTTTATGGACCAGAGCCACATGTGTTTGCTGTCGATGACGTACGGTGGTTCGGTCGGTGTGTTGTTTGCGTTACTTTCCATCTTTTCCGTGGTCCAAATAGAAGGACCACACCCACCCACGAACACAGACGCTCTGCAGCTTCTCAAACACACCTGCTTATGTACGGTATATGCATACAGATACACACACGCACATACATACCACAACCATTACTACAATCGCCACAACGATCGACCCACACTCTGTCCGCCAACGTGGACTTCGTGGACGGTTAGCCGCGGCTTGGTGACTTCAACTCCGCGCAAGCAACTCTTGGAACTCGGAATACCGATGATCGCGGGTATTGAGCAATTTGATCGTATTGAGCCGGTGTCTCCGACTCTTATCGTTGCTCCGAATGTGACTTAATTGTAGTTTTATAGGTACGGGAACTGTCTTCATCACCTCGTTCACACCGCCGTTTAATGTGAGGCTCGCACAGCTGGAACTGGAAGTAGTCCAGATTGCTTCGGCGATTCTTGAACTTAATCCTAATGAGTGTCTTCCCGCTTAAGAGTGGTTTTCATGTTTGTAGTGTCTTGAGAGAGAGGTTTTTTCTTCTATTCTGAGACTACGGTAGCATGTAAATATACACACACGCAGGCACACACTCAGCGGAGTGAGATAAGCCACCTTTCGCTGCCCCAGGTACAACCATTCACAGAGGTGCAGCTTTAAGGGGAACACGTTTTTATGCAAGATGACACTCACCTGAGGCACCAACTAGCAACGAACGATGCCGTGGTGAAACGATGCACCCACGAGCAGTAAAAACGGTGTGCAGTAAAATGGACGGCATGATAAAGCAACCGCAACCCTGGCGAATGCCGCGAACGAAACGTTTAATGTTCGATAAACATTGAAAATTTATGCTTCCCCTGCATGTGTGACGGTGGGTTCTCTTTCGGTGGGTGCTGGTGGTGGGGAACGATTTTGCAGACACACCAGAGATTACAGTACGATTTTGTAACACCGGCAAACGAAACGCACAGTTCGTGTCTCTGTTCGTTTTGTTTCCTTTTTGCTTGCGACCGAATACGCGCATGCCGGCACCCATTCAAACCTGGGCTGGATGATGTTCGGTAATGAGGGCCCGGCAGCTCTCGGAGGGGGAGGATGACGTTGGCGTGTGTGCAGGGTACTATCTCCATTCATGAATCTTACTTAGCCTCGTGCTTTGGCTTATTGAATGGGAATGGAAAAAAGACGAAAGGACCGAAAACCTCCACCCATTCACAGAAGAAGTGGACGGTAAAAGACGGACAAACGATTGCATTTGCGGTGCGACAAGTTGAAGGTGTGTAGTAGTAAGGTGGACTCTTCTGATCACGCGCGTGCGCGCTGCTGCTCTGGACCTGGAGTTTTGTCAACGACGACGACAACGACGACGGAGGATGTGCCGCAGTGAATATAAGCCGTGAGTCTGTCTGAGGGTCGACTATCTCCGACCGCCGATCGTCGTTGGGGATCGGGTGGACTTTTTTGGGGTGAGGAGGGGGTTGTTTTGGGGGAAACATTTCTTGGAATTACGGCACGGAAAAAAGGGTCGAGTGGTCGGTAATTGTCGTTTTGTTGGAAGGATTTCCTACACAATCAACAAAGAGTTTCGGGGCTTCTTTCTTGTTCCTTCCTTTTGCACTGCAGCACTTCAATCAACCTTTGCATTGTTAAAGCTGGATAAAAATTACTCTAACAAATTTCCATTTCCCCTTTCTGCTTCGCTCTCACAGTCTTACAGTATTCCTCAGCAACAGACTACGCCGGTGTTCGGTAGCGGCAGCTTGCTGATACGACCTCTAGCCACGCCGTCCGATCGCGGCACGATCGATGGCAAACATTTCACACCCCGCAAGCTGCAATCGCAACCACGCTCGCAGCTGTTTATCCCCGAACAGTCCGCCGTACCGGCGACCGGCGAGACCGGATTTGGAGCGGCCGGAACGTCGATCGAGCTGGACGGAATCGATCGCAGCTACCGGAAGGTGAAGAAGATCGTTAAACACCGCCGGTATCCGGCGGCGCCGCGACGAATCAAGCCCGGATCGGCCGGCTGGCCGCACCGGAAGCGTCGGCTGAATCCGCACCTCTTCACGCCGTTCACGAAATGGGGACCGTGCGACTACTACTGCCACCAGAAGCGGGAGCGGTACTGCATCGCCAAGCGCAAGTGTGGCAATCACATCCAGACGGAGGAGCGGATATGTCCCAAGAACATGTAAGCAGTGTGGCCCTTGTTTCCAGATACACATTCCTTGTAGCTCATGTTTGTTTATTTGTTTGTTTACTCATCAGTTGCGTCCCGCTGCACATTCCACCGATTCCGACCGTCCACATCGAGGACACCAAAGAGGAGCATCATTCGGCTCTGCCGCTGAACCAGTTTACGATCGTCAACTTTGACGGGCACGTGCAGAAGCACCTCCAGCAGCATGGTAATAAGAAGAAGAAGAAGAAGATCATCATCCAGGAGGACGACGAGCTGGATGATTCCGACAGCGATACCGACTACGTCATACTGAAAAGTCCGTCCAAGTATCCGTCGTTTCACCGCAAGGAGGAGCTACTGTCGCAGATGATCAAGGGCAAACCGTTGCTGATCAATCTGGACGATTTCGATGATAAGCGCATTCTATCGCCCAGCCTGGCGCTGGCCCCACACTACGACAATGGGTACGAGACGGCTTCCCATAAGTTTGTGAAATATCCTCGCCACCGTCAGCAGCAGCAGCCGCAGCAGTATCATCTGCCGCGAAGGCATCCGTCCAAGTTGAGCGATTACTTTGAGGATTACTACGACCATCTTTATCGGGATGGAACGGGATTCTCGAACCGCAAAGGGGAGGAGTACCCCGAAACGGACGACCAGGAAGATTGGCGTCCGATTGTCCCACTGTCGAACAGCAGCAAACACGCTGGATTGCAGACGACGATGATGCACAGGCACGAAGGAGATGCCTTTCCACACACGACGGAGAAGCTGGCGAACGATTCCAGCAGTACGCAGCGCTATCAACAACAGCTGCTGGAGTCCTTCTCCACCGCGACTACGGGCGTGGAGGAGGCTCGAACGGCTAAGCGTGAAGTGGACGGCGAGTCAACCGATACGAGCAGTTCATCCAGTGAGCAGGAGGAGGAGCAGACCGGGATAATGCTAAAGTCCGGCCCTGCATTGACACAGCGGCGAGCACGCGAGAAAGCCGTCTTCGAGATGCCGCGGAAGGTGGAGAACCCCTACACAAAGTGGAGCAAGTGGACAAAGTGTACGGCCAAGTGTACAACGCGAAGATTAAAGTAAGTCCGAGAGACTATTGATGATGCTGGTGGTGACAGAGATATGAATGCAATCTTTCTCCTCTTGTTTTTTGCAGACGCTGCCGCATCCCGTCCTTCTGTGGGAACGATGTCATACGAGAGATTGCCTACTGCTACACCGAGGGCAGCTTCTGCGAGGAGTGGATCGGCAATCAGCTGTACCAGAACAGCCGCAACATCATTCTGCCCCCACCGCCGGCACCACCTTCGACAACGACCACGACCACCACAACGACGACCACAACCACGACGACAACGCCTCGACCCAGCCGATCGCGAAGGCCACATCCGAATGGGTTGAGTCGAAGCGATACGCTCTCGGTGCCATCCACCCTGTCGGCCCAGATATTCTCCAACCGGCGGGGTCTGCTGCAGCCCGAGTACCTGCCCCAGCCGCTGACCTGCGGTTTGCCGATGGTGCGTGACAAGCCAAAGAAGAACTATCTCTACAACATGCTGCGTATAATCGGTGGAAAAACGAGCCGCCGGGGACAGTGGCCCTGGCAGGTGGCCATACTTAATCGGTTTAAGGTAGGGAAGGAGGGGCAGGGAGCACATGTGATTGGTATCCTTTTCACTGATGGATCTTTTCTTTCCACTCCCCTCGCTTTTTTCAGGAGGCTTTCTGCGGCGGAACGTTGGTCTCTTCGCGCTGGATTCTAACAGCTGCGCATTGCGTGCGTAAGCGTCTGTTCGTGCGGCTCGGTGAGCACAATCTGCAGCAATCGGACGGCACGGAGATAGAGTTCCGCGTCGAGCTGAGCATTAAGCACCCACGGTACGATAAGAAAACGGTCGACAACGATGTGGCACTGCTGAAGCTGCCGCGGGAAGTGGAACGGTCCAACTTTATCGGATACTCGTGTCTGCCGGAGCGATATCAGGCCCTGCCGACCGGGCACACCTGCACCATCATTGGGTGGGGCAAGAAGCGCCATAACGATGACGCCGGGACGGACATACTGCACGAGGCGGAGGTACCGATCGTACCGAACGAACGGTGCCGGGCGGTGTATCACGACTATACGATCACGAAGAATATGTTCTGCGCCGGGCACAAGCGGGGCCGGATCGATACGTGCGCGGGCGATTCCGGGGGTCCGTTGCTGTGCCGCGATGCGACCAAGCTGAACAGCCCGTGGACGATCTATGGTATTACGAGCTTTGGGGATGGGTGTGGGAAGCAGAACAAGTTCGGTATCTACACCAAGGTGCCGAACTACGTCGATTGGATCTGGTCCGTAATTAACTGCGACGGCAACTGTCGAACGTGAGATCTGTGGCCCGGAATGCGAAACGAAAGAAAATCGAAGGAAAATGATTCTCTGACGAATTAATTTATTAGCACCGAGGTGGCATCAAAAGAAGTAGGAAAGGGACGACGGCATCGGATTGTCGAATGACCGCATACACACGACGAACAATGATCTTTGATAATTATTTATTTGCGAATAAGCCAGATTACTGTGTATAGTTTATTTACTGTTTAAATGGTAAAAAAGAAATAAAGTGATAATTACAGGTTTACAACGTGATTGGTGTTTTGTCTTCTTGCCGTCTTGTTAGTGGGAAATGAAAAAAAAACTGAGTTTTTCGAAATAACGGAGTTTCATTGCAAATTTGAATCGCACGATTGAAAAATCTCTCCACCTCGCTGCCGATGCTAGCGCCACACGGCGTTGCAGTGGTCAAACTGCGAACTGCGCAGAATTGCTGTCAGAGAAATGTCAAATTGTTCGCAGAAGGTTGTTTACAAATGAAGCGAAAGTCGGTAAGAATTTTGTAAAATCTTTATGCAAAGAGTGCCAGCTTTTAGCGATGTTCTTAAAATACGTTTCGCTTTCTTTAAAGGTTTCCTAAGCTCGAAGCATACACATGAACATGCCAACGTGAACACAGCGCACATGTTTGCAGTAGAAAGTCGCCATCCACGACACGTCACCGAAACACGACACGTCATTTGCCGGGGAAAACAAACTGCAATTCGTGAAAAAGAGTAAAACTTGCAGCAGATGTTAGGTTTAAAACAGGTTTCGAAACATCTATAGATCATCGCATCTTGCTCGTTCGGACAAAATTACTGTGCGCAAAGCGGTATCCAGGCTTCAGCATGGGTCGTTCGGTGTTGTGCGAATCGTTCGTGGAGGATTATCTGCGCCAGCTCAGCCGTAAGGCCGGAGTCTGCATGGGACTGCTGATCGGGCAACCGTCGGCTGGCGGCAAGGATTACATTGTCCACGCGAGTCGCATCGCGGACGAAGAAACAGCGGACGATTCGCAAAAGCTAAACGCAACGGTGGCTGCGCAGCACGCTTTGGATGCAACCCGCATGCTGCCGGGCGGCATGTACGTGATGGGCATCTTTGTGATCCACCCGAAGAATGTGTTCCAAGAACCGACCCTTCTGTCCTCGATCAAGTTCATCCTGATGAGCATGAAGGCAACGTTCGATGCGAACCCGCTGCTGATGGGCACGTGCGAGGAGCTAGAGAAGGGCGAGAAGCTGGTGCTGCACTATTCGTCCGGCAGCAAAGCGCACGTGTGCAAAACCGTTTCCCTGGCGGCGGAAAATCCGACCCTCCTGCCGTGCGACTGGAAGTTTGTCGAGCACCTAACGACCTGGCACAAGCTGAACGTGTACTTCGAGACGGACGAGGTGTACCCGTTGAAGCAACAGGCCGGCCAGGAACAGTACGACACGGAGGCAAACTTGACGGAATGTGCCAAAAAGCTGAAAGGACAGTTGATGTATGCGAAAATTCTGTTCGATGGAGCGCCGAAGCTGGGCGCCGACACCGTCGAAGGTGTGCTGACGATGAAAAATCAAGATAAATTCCTGGCAAACGTCTATCTGCCGACGGTAGGTTGTGGCGCGTGGTACAACATTCGTGCAGGTAGAATAATATGTTTCCCCTTTTTGCAGTCTGCCGAACTTACCGCGAGCGAGGCGAAAATAGAACAGTTCGAGGGTACGCTGAAATTCGACGGCATCGTCAGCTCACAGATTTACATCCACTCGCGATGCACGTTCGCCGAAGCGGAACGCTTCATCGTCACCGACATCGTACGGTCGCTGATGTCGCGCATTCAAATCCACTGTGATTCGCTGGTGCAGACGGAGGACACGCCGCAGGACAAGATTACGCTGAACGAGCTGCCCCGCCGCGTGTACTTCCCGGTGCGCCAGGGCCCGGGCGGTTTCCCGGTAGAGTTCAGCGACTATCTGTTCCCGGAGGAAAGCGTCGAAACGCCGCTGGTGCGGATAAAGGAAATTCTGGACGTAGGTGTTACCGCGAGAGATCTCAAGTGTAATGTCGAGCTAGTGCCTGCCGTGAAAGAGGACGAACAACGCCCGGCCGGGGAGGAGGAGGTGTGGCGTAAAACCAGCACGGAAGATGATTTTGAAGGTAAGCTGAATCTGCCGGTCGTCGGAGGGCTGGTCACGGTTATCGTTTTGCTGATCGCTTTGCTGGTGTACTATTTTATGAAGTAAAATTAAAGCATTTATCTTTTTCATTGAGCCACCGCGTTTACGAATTGTTCAATGAAAGAAGAAATCCACGGGATATAAAATTAGGTAAAATCGCATGTATGGATGACATCTCAATGGAGGATGTCAAATAGTCTAATCTAATCGGTGGGAGAGGGGGAAATAAAGAACCTTCTCGGAGAAACGTCATCGCAGCATCCCGCGTCGGACACTAAAATTGGCGGCCTTTGACTTTGCGTTACCATGGCAACGAAGGGGAAAAGGCCAAATTTGTCAAATCATGCCATGTATCGGGTTAGTGAGTTTTTCATCCTCAGCAGCACCTCATCGAATCGTTATTTGGCGTGCAAAAAGTATCAAAAACGCAAATGGAATATATCACAATTGATAACGATTCCATCCCGGAAGCGGATTTACAAAAGCTGCACTTCGTGCTAAAGCTCTGGATCGCGGTAAACACCGAGCTGGTGGATTATTTGTGCTGGAATCAAGACCAAACCCGGCTCGTCGTCAACGTGCCCGCAATGGTGGAACAATGGCGGACGGGCGATACCACCATTTTTCTGCTTAATCGTGTTGAGGACTTTTTGCTGATGTTGAAAATTAATGGCTTCCAGCAGTGCGCTGCCGAGTCGCTGGAAGAGACGGAACGGGCCAAATTAGGGACAGGCTGCCGGGTATTTTGCCATCATCAGTTCCTGGGCAGCAATTGTGACTTCTTCAACCAGTGGCTTTGCTGGCACGAGGAGCGCGAGAATGATTTTGAGCTGAAGGTTTGCTGCACGCTGCCGAAAGATGTTGAGTGGCCAGTGGGCGAAGAACTGGAAGAGTTCCACAACAGTCGGCTGGAAATCATATTCGAGAAGATGAAGATCGAGTTGCACCTGCGCAATAGCATTTGCCAGCAGGAAAATGTGACCGTCGATATACCGCCAGAGTATGTGGACCAGGTAACGATGCCGGCACCGCACTACGGTGACGATATTGCTGGTAACTATGGCCCGGTGACTAGGGAAGAGTTGCAGAAGTTCTTTGGCAGCAGGCTGCCTATCTATTACGATCCCACCACGAAACAAGGTAAGTGATTTGTTGCTTTTAAATGAGTTGCATAAATTTAATTTTTTTTGTGTTTTCTATACAAGAAAATGTAACTGATGAGTCGATCATAGAGAAAGAAGAAAATGAACCAATGTCGGAGGATAGCAAATGTTACGTGATAGCAGATGCTGAATGCCAGCAGCAAGCCGACCAATTTGCCGATATGCGGGAGCTGTACGAGAGCATCGATTTCTGGACGGATAATGACGGCACGGTGATCGAGTACCATGAGATACAGGACATTCCGGACGGTTCCGAAACACAGGGGATGGAAATTAAGCATGAGGAGGAAGCTGATAAAGATCTAGCCACTCTTGCTACGGGTGAAGAGACGATGGCAATGTCGCACAATATGTCCCAGTATCTTACGGACAGCATGAAGTGTCTGCTTCCGCCGATAGATAGCGATTGAGCAATTAATTTTAATTGAAACGTCAGTTGAACAAGGATTCGTTCGATTATTTAAATTTGTTACTAGAATACTAAATATTTCTGTAAATGTAAATTAATTAACTGCTTACAGGTCACTGCACCTCCAACTGCGTGTGATCGCATTTCGCAACTTATAAATAGAATCAATTCATTGAACTTGACCTTAGATGCATATCTGATTAGTAACCATAACGATGTCGCATAGCAGCTCCACGCGCTCCCCACGCTCGTGCAGTATCATATGTCGTTCCCCCCTTGGTGTGTGCCCTTGTGTGCAATGGTCACGCTAACAAGGCTGATTATGATGAACGCGGAAAACCTCCATACACCAGGGTGCAATTTTAGTGTTTCGCAAATGGCGAAGGAAATCGTTAGAGAAGACATTACCTGCCTACCTAGATTGCCGGCGAAGAAGTTCAATTGGATTTAGATTACAGTGTGCGGCGGGCGCGCACGCTTATTCGAACGATCGAGACGCATCGAGCGAGGTCTTCCAGCGCTCGGCATATCACCACCGACATGGCGCGTTATATCGGTACGCTAATAGCCGATGTGATTCAAGCCACGTAGCGCCAAGGAAGCGCAGACGGCAATGTGTTCGGCCAACATTTGTTTACATTT
The DNA here is from genome assembly GCA_000473525.2 of Anopheles melas. Taxonomy (NCBI): domain Eukaryota; kingdom Metazoa; phylum Arthropoda; class Insecta; order Diptera; family Culicidae; genus Anopheles; species Anopheles melas. Next base: position 11,721 of record AXCO02003771.1, on the reverse strand, counting down.
TCCCTTCCCGCGATACCACACGGTCCGTGCGACAGAGAGGACATTAACCGGGAGGGCGCATTAGACGCAACGTGCCGCAACGTGGTCAATGTCAGCGGTGCTCCCCTCCAGGAAGAAGAAGCGACCTTCAGCAGGTTGCGCGAAAAACTTTCGAATATGTGTCGTCAGACAGGACCGAGGAAGGCGACGATCGAGTGGAGCGCTATCCCGGTACAAGCGTTTTGTTTACCATGCGAAACATGCGAAGATAGCGCTCTTTCGGACCACAGCGCGCAATCGCATCTCCCATGACGGAGAGAAGTGATCAGCATATTAGCGCAAAATTTCAAGGTTGCTGAGGAGAAGACACGTTACATAAAATTAAGCGACACAGCTAACACAACTAACATGTATCCCGCAATCGTATGGTGCAAGAGACCATGCTGTGTCGCGTAATGTTGCGATTGCGCCATTCGGAGGCTAGTGTTTGGACCTGCAAGCACCCAGCGACGATCAGGTGGAGCAAAAATGTTGACCCTATTCTTAACCAGATCAACATCTTACCCAAAATGCAGCTAAACGAAATTGCGTTTAACACCCAGGCGTGAATTTGCTTGGCTGGATAGCTTAATTTGCCGCTTTGTCGAGGCTTTACAGCTTCACAGTGGAGTTAATCACAGTACTTGGGGCAAAAAATGGGAGTAGACATAGAGAGACGGCTTACATTAAGCATGCAAAAAACGTGTTATTTTCCGGTCTTTTTCCATCAGTTGATGAGTTAATTAGTGACCAACAAACTGAACTCTGCCGCGGGCCCAGCCGGCGAACTGGGAAACGGAAATCCGCTTGCGTTACCTCCTGACTAAGCTGCCACCTCCAAACTCATATGAGAACCTTAAAGTGATTTCAACAAAGTGAAAATTGTAGCTGTGAATAATTTAACTTTTGCAGCGTTATTTACCGAGATAAAAAAAAAAAAACAAACAACAATGCACATTTGTTCGTGAAGGGGTTCCTCGCTTGACGCCAAGCACTGCGGAAGGTTTGCATTGTTCTTCACCTGTTGCATCCTTCCATGCAAATTGGACTGAATCCAACTGACGGCTCTTGCTGGTGATGCCGGTGCGTTTATTAATTACTACCCTTTGCTACCCTTCAACTTGAGCCAAACCATCGTCTTTGGAGAGGAAGTACAGAGGCACAGAGGCGAGAGTGTTCTATTGGCCAGTTGTTAATTGAAATCACGGCACTTAATCGCGCCGGTCCGATGCAAATGAGCACCCCTCTCCCCCTGGCCACAATGTGCGATCACTAAATGGCCCTCCCATGTCCCGCACGTCACTCCACGTAGCCCAGTCGTCTTGTGGGTGGACAACGGTTGGGTGTTTTGGCGGCCCTCGTGTCGTATGGATAAAATCTACGAGCTCTGCCCTCACTACACCGCTCACTGGGTCAGTGGGTAATAGTGGCCAGAGCAACGGTGTTGTGCCTTTTGGATGGCATTGGATTAGTAGACGCTTGCGGCGGGAGGAGGGAAGCGTAGCGTTTAATACTCTTTGTGATGGGGGGCTAGTTTATTAACCGATCTCTACATGCTTCTTCCGACATCGCAGTTATTAAAAGTGGCCACAATAATGATACATAAAAAAACACAGAGGGTTTTGCTTGAGCAGAAGACGAACGATGGAACGGAGATGATTGGATTATATGGCACACGGTGGTGCTTTGGGGCTACGTTTTTTGTGGCACAAATTTTCCACACTTTTCGCCAATTCTGGGGTTGCCGTGTTGCTTTGGGGGTGGCTTTGGGGGATGATGGGAGGGCAGCATTGTTGTTTTGTGTCTTCATTTCCGGTCCGGTTCGCATTTCTTCTCGTTAGCGCGATGGCACACTGACGAGATGACCCTGCCGGGCGAAGGTTGAGGTTGTGTGGGAAATATGTAATCAAATTTATCTTTTCTTCTTAATTCCGCATATTTGCACCGTTGCGTTTGCCGTGTTCGAAGGCTTTAAATGACGTTTTCGCAACAGACGTAACACATCATTAGAGAGAGACACACACACACACGGTTTTGGTTTAATAAAGCGCTGTGGTAATGTATGCGTGGCAATCCTTTCCCAAGGGACAAGCAATATAAGGTTCAGGTTGAATAATCGTGGCGTTTTATTCAGGCCTCCCGCCCTCACTCAGCTAAATTGAACTCCAGTTTTTGATGTAAAGTGAAACCCTCCTGGCCCGGATCTTGGACCTTCATTTGTCAAACGTCGGGTGAAATTTGCACTCCTGATCCTTTGATTATAGTTTCGTGTTGGTCTTGGACAGCTCTTGGAATGTTCTGCAGCTCCAGTGGGAGGCACAATGATTAACGAACCTGTGTACACACTGCTGAACGGGGCCTTATGAAATGTGGTTTGGCCAACCATGGTGAAAGGTTTTTCGCGATCGTGACCGGAAGATAGGCAAAATATATAAACAAAAACGGTGCCAAAGACGCCCGAAACGCCCCATAAAGTGCAAAAAATAAGACTGAACCTCCCCCTTTTCTGTGTTTTTTTCTTGGTGACTGTATCCCGAATTTAATAGGAAACAGTCACGTGGGTTGATTCTAGCGCGGCAAGCAACAAACCCATAAATCGGAAGGAGAATGCTTTTATGCTCTCTAAAAAAGGGGCAACGGCTGCCGATAAGCGAATTGAGCAGGAACGTACCTTTGACGTGTTTGTTTTACGATTCCCCCCCCTGCCCGGAGGAGAGCCTACACATTATGACACCTTCGAAACAATGACCTCACGACGACCACGTGTGCTTGCTTGGTTGGGAGAGATGGAGTTTATGGCTTCGTAGGGCAACAGAGCCAACGATCCAATCGTCATCATGGCGGTAAAGTCGTCATATTTCAAAGGCGATCATAAATCGCACCACTGTAGGCACGATCTGCGCTCAAAGGCAGGTCGCAAAGACTCGTAAATCCCTCCCTCCGTGTCATTAGCCCATTAAAATCCAATCGTTGAGTGAACCACAAAAAAAAAACGAAGCATATTAAAAGAATCCCATTAAGAATTAGGATTTTCTTCTGGGTCAAGAATGGCTGCCCCGGGTTCTTCACAAAAGAACGAGGACAAGGATAATTAATCGATCGTCTGCTGCTACTGTCAGAAACTGTCTCCAAGAGCGATGGATCGCGCTTTGATCGCGGATTGAGGGCAACCTGTCAGTCTGGTTGTTGGAAAAAATGCATGATTGGAGGTATATTAGGTGCCTGGAGTTGACCAAAGAGTAAATTCACATACAACGGCTCTCACAGTGCATGATTAACGGTCTGTCATTTCGCCTCCCGTGGACATCGGCATGGGACGGAAATGCAGCAACGTAACGCGTAATGCAACGAAACGATTTCAATTAATCGAATCCAATTGCCTGGAGGAGGGGAAAATAATCCCATTCCCTGAGCTAGTTTTTTTCCCACAACCGATACAAATCATAATTCTTCTTCTAGTGACACTGCTGCTGCTGGTGGTGGTGGTAGTAGTAAGCAAACATTGAAGTAACTTGTGCTAAATAAATCCTTCTCCCCAACATTCCTGATACACTTCTTAAAGACACGAAGAATCACGGAGGTTTCGTTCCCCCATTCGAGACAGTCAAACAGCGCGCATTTCGGTCTTTACGTTATGCTGCATCTAATCGCTTGGACAAACGAACCCAATAACAATCGCGCTTTACGAGCGTTCGTCGCCAGCGATCTGTTGTCGGCAGCCTTCACACGCCCAACAACAACCCCCGGCTGGCGCACGATAAAGTAACGATTAAACGCGCGGTACTACTCCGGACTCATAATCGCTTCTTGCTGCAGAGCACGCGGCCATAAACATGTACCTTTGTGTGTCGTGAAGGTGACAAAATTCCAGCAAACAAAGACCCACTCTACAGGCCAAGACTGCTGCCTGTCTACCAAGCCATTGAACTGGATGAAGGCAGACAGGCAGGCAGGTAGATAGGTAACCGTGGCTAATAGAAATAGAACGATTATTCCACGACTAATCCGCTACCGAACAAGTGCGGCATCGCGGGCAATGGGAATGCCCGTCAGAACACAGCGACGACCCAAGAACGATCGCTGCAGCGACTGCAGTCGATCTTAGCCTTCGGAAGGTGTACGACGGGAGGTTGTTGGCTCCCGCGTTCCGCCAAACGGGGTCCGCTTGATGTGTGCCCCGTAGGCTAATAAATTGAAAAGAAGAAGAAGAGGAATTAAAATGCATCCATCCAATCCTCTCTATGAGGTGGGAAAACGGTGAAGCAGCGATTATGATTAATGTGCGTTATTTTGCATTTGCGCAATTTGGATCCGATTGGTCCGTTTTGCTTCTTCTTCTCTCTCTCTCTCTCTCTCTCTCTCTCTCTCTTGCTTAGTTCAATGAGCAATCGGATAATGATGATGATCGTCGGTAGATCGTCGATCTTTTGCTATTGGTATGCTTCATTTGCTGCATGAATCATCTGCTCATCGCGGGATGGATCAAGTTCGCTTATTAGCAGCAATGGGGACGCGGGTGAGCGATTTTATTACAATGAAAAAGTGGCACAATTTGGGCACAAAGTACAATTTATAACATCTAAGTCATATTTGGGGACAAGAGAATGATACAACCTAATTTTTAAGACAAGAAATTAACCTTCAAAAGTATTTAGAATAACTGAGATGCACAAACAGAAGGACCTAATGCAACGAAACAATGCAATCATGGTGCCAACTCTGCAATTATGGTGACAATTTTGACATCACACCTCGATTACACGGTTCGTTCGATGAGGATGACTCACGATCATCTTCGACTCCATAATTCCACCCTACATTAGCGGGGCTTTTTTTTATCCTCGCTGACTTGTGGGTGTGGGACACATCTGACACACACACACACACGCTCTGAAGATCACGAAAAGCGATTCCCTTCGGTGAGGTTTGCCCTTGAAATTGGATCCAGTTTTCCAGTGCCACGGTGAGCGAACCGGTGAGCCTCCTCTGCTACCTACTCGTCCGTAACATCTCCACCGGGCTCGTGCACTCGCGGACAGGTGTCCTTAAGCTCGCGATTAGGTATCGTGTGACCTAGAACTTCACCGTGCAAAATTGTGATTGCCCATCCACGTCAACCGGCCAGCCCGGTGACACAACACAAGTGGTGAAACACAACAATGAGACGTCGAGAGAGAGAGAGAGAGAGAGAGAGAGAGAGAGAGAGAGAGAGAGAGAGAGAGAGAGAGAGAGAGAGAGAGAGCTTGAGAGCGAGCGACCCAAACCGAAGCCCTCGACCGATGATCGTCTGATGGTGGCGGTGTGTATGTTTTCCGGTTCCAACTGGCTTCCGAACCTGGTGCCATCACCTCATCAACGCGGCATCCCGCGGCTCGGGGGCGCTAATTAAGTCATTTCAGCAAACAGGCGCTAGGCAGCAAGCGGCATCTTCTATGTTCGCTGCTGCTGAATGATCCAATGCCTCGCACCGGGGAGAGTTCGATACGATGTCCCGGGCTGAAGGTGAAATGTGTACACAAAGTGTCTATTTTTCCTTCGCGCGAAGATGATTTATGTGCGGATTTGTTTGCTGTTTGTCTCTTGTCCCTGTCCACTGTCCTGTCGCTGGATGTGGAGGAGCGCCAACGCCGTTGGTTGGTAACACCGATTAAGCAACTGATGCTATGCAAGACATTTTAATACATTTCATTACATAAAACCCAACTAATCGAGAGCGCTTTAGAGATGCATATTTGTAGATTTTGACTATTGATGGAGATAGAAATCAACTGTGTGCCGTGAACGATCAACAATCCAAATCAAGATGCCTACTGTGACCTCGATTAAAACCCCTTTACTGCTTCCAAGCGTTTACAATAAAAGTTCCGCAATAAAATCGAAATGAATTGCTAAATAGTGATCATCTTTGTCAAATTATTCTTGACCCCTCTACATATAAAGACACAGAAGAGCGGTGAGAATGCAACTACCAAAGAACGCCGTTTTAGCTCAACCATCCCAGCGAGCTGATTGAAATCGCAAAAATTGCAGCCAATTTTGCAAGCCGTTAATAGCTAATTAATAGTAGGATGCAATCGCGTTGATCGCGCTTCGATTACGACCCGATCAGTGGCCCCATTACGGTCCAAGCGGTCCCGCTCGCGGAGATGATCGAGACGATGATCGATTTAAACCGTGTCCATAAATCACCACCACCCTGATCGATCAGACACAGAGAGATCGGATCGATTCCTGGGTGCGAACTCGCTCTACCTGGGGTGTAAAGTACACTCGCTTTACCGCCACACAATGGCCAGCAATTCGGGCTGTAAAATGGTGCTCTTCTTTGGTTCGCGTAATGCGCTACGAGGGATCCGCGTTCAAGCGGATGCAAGCAATTGGCAATCGGAATCGAGTTGTGCGGAGTTGTGAGGAGAGGCAGTGGCTCTTTAGGGGGTATAATTTTCACATGGTCAACTTGAAATGGGGTCAAACTGATTTCCGTCTGCATTGGAGTTGGAGGATGCTACAACGATCGGCTTTCATGTGAAGATGAGTAATACAAACCCTGCACAATCGACTCCAACGCATGAGGATTGTAATTGTTTGGGAATTTAAATTCAAGTACGCACCAGGTAATTGCATGCTCCAGAAGAAATAAAGATATACATTTCAGTTCCCGGACGCTGAACGAATGCCTGCACAATCCTATCCGACCATCGGTGAACATAAATCTGCTGCAAAACTGCAGCTTTAAGAAGTAGGATGACATTTCCCCCGTCCAAGATTCTAGCACCGCGCGCAGGTTCTTCTGAACCACTGCACGTGATGACATACTTGATTTCATTGGCAGATTGTACACCACCGATACCTGTCTGCCTGCCTGCCTGCCTGCCGCCGCCGCCGCCGGGGGGGACTTGACCTTTTTCCGGAGCTCCGGTTCAGCAGCTTGCACACATCAGAGCGTAAATAATCTCGATAGTGTGCTCCGTTTGGCAGCCGTTCTAAAAACCTTTCAGAACAAAACCGAGAACACGCCGCATGGTTTTTGGGGCGTTCCATCACCGGAAGCAGTTGTTGCGGACCGGTGTTTTTCCTGTACCGATCACATACGGTGACCTTAAGAAATGTCAGTGGTACGGCACACACCTTGATCGGGCTGTTTTCTGGCGAGCGCTTTTCAATTAATCGTTTGTAATTGTTCGCTTCCTTTTGATCGAAAGCTCGTTGCCGTTTGGCAATTCTAGTAACTTATCGTTTCACTTGGCGTACACCCGCACTCGAATTGTAAAGCTGCCACGCACACCGACACACTCCAAACGAAGATGTCATAAATCATTGGTGCAGGCGCTCATACGGCAGCCCTTTAATTCGTGGTGCGGGCAAGCAAACCCACCTTTGCTGCTCGGGACTTTGGAGGATCGCGCTCTTGATCGAGTGCAGACCAGGCCGAAGCCGGCAATTAAAATTGTCCTTTCAATTAAAATTCCACCCTTTTCCGCCAGGGGCCGCCCCCCCCCCCCCCGCGTCCATTGGTGGCCCTCTGCTCCGGTACGCACCATCGAGCAGGAAGCCCCCTTCGGACCGGCGACGCAAGACGAAGAAGACGCGCAAATATCGGTGACCGTGGCACACACATCCACACACGGTCACGGTGTCGATGTACGGTGTGGGGGGGGGGGGGGGGGGGGTGGAGGCAACACCGGAAAAGACCGTTGCGGCGGATGTTTGGAATCGCGGACGGCACAACCACAGCCGTCCGTCGTGCAGTGGCGTTGACATTGAACTCCACCGCGATCCGTTTGCGCCGTGTGCTGGTGATCGCGGTAATTATGCATGCTCGTAGCGTGTATATTAGGTACCTTACGCCTCCGCTCCCTTCCCTTTGCCCTTTCGATCGAACCGACCCGGGAGTGTGGTTGTGTGCACGCGTCCGATTAGCGCTATTCCGATTGTGCGAACTCTTGTGTGTTGGCGAGAAGCGCAACGGTGAGTCGGTCACTCAGCCAATTGGCTGTGTGGAGGTGCCGGTGACGTGATTAGGCACAGATTAGGATTAGCACAAACAGACACACTCACACACACACGTGCATCTAACGAGAATCTTGTCGTTTAGTTTTTTGCAATCACAAGCCACTAAGCTGTTGTGGGTGATTAAAACTTAATTTCAACTCCCTGCTCGCTTCAACGGGGTGGTTTGTGTTTCTCGCTCGCTCCCTTGTTTTGTGCCAACGTAAACGACACACCACGACAATTAGAAGCGGTGGTCAAAGTTTATTAAAGTGGGTGCAAATCCTCCACACGCTCCCCCCCTCCCCCCCCTTACATGAGTAAAGATCGCAGGCGTTGGAGAATTATTGAAGTTACCAAGGGGCATTAGTGGGAAGGTTTATTATGATTGAAAAAAAAGGGGGCGCAATATGTAACACAAGCGTAGGTTCAGAACCGTCCAAATAGTGCGTAAATGTTGAGGGGGGGGTTTCTATTTTTGTTCATTTAATAATACAACCCCAAACAAACAAACAAATCACAAACAAAAAGGGACCGCTTTACCTATCGCGTCCTATCGTCGCATGACGATCTTTCGGTGGGTGGCCTCCTTTCAGCGTGTCCATATGTTAAATCATGCCCTGTTGTTCCCTCGGAACGAAACGGAACATCGTACGGCGGGACTGCATCATCTACTTTCGATAAACAGTTCAACGTGTCAGCTTATTTACATCGATCAATCATCATTCGACCGGCAGCACACTGGAGGGCTTGCAGTAGGGCTTTACTGTTGTATGAGGGGGGTGTTTTTTTTTTTGTTTGTTGTAGGGCAAAAGAGGGTGTCCTCTTCGTGTCGTGCTGCCGTTGCTGTTGTCTGCCTGCCGGCGTCGATATATCAAGGTCAGCGCGATTCGATCGTCATAGAATGGATGGGACACATGCAGTGAGGCAATCGTTTTAAATACGGAGCATACACACGACGTGTTGTATGCAGAGAACATTACAGAACATTAGTCGTTGAGTTGGGGGGGGGGGGGGTGCTAGGGTTTTTGGAACTGTAACATACATTGTGGGTAGATATAATTAACTTTTTGTTAGGGTGATTTATTGGCAAGTAGCTTAGGAGAAGGAAGGCCCAAAAAAACTCATTCCCCAAACGATGCATTCTGCATTCTTAAACAAAATGTAAGGATCACTCCGCTTGAGCCTACGGTCTCTCTTTCTCTCTCTTTCTCTCTTTTTCTCTCTTTTTTTCTCTCTCTCTCTCACTCTCTCTCTCTCTCCGACGCATAAAAAGGGTGTAGGGAAGGGATCAAAGTAAGAAGAACCACCCCCGATTGTGTACCAGCGACAACGCCGACGACATAACAATGCAAACAAGCGCCTCCACACACACACACACACACACGAAGACACGCACGAAGAGACGCACGTAAAGCGCATCAAATGAAAGAAAAGGACGGCAGGAAAAAGCGATCGAAATCGGCCACCACCGTCCAACAGTTTTCGTGGACTCGGCGGCGGCGCACCGTTTAGTTTTATGGACGGATGACTTCGATGCTCGTTCGCAACGGCGACGAACCTTTTGTGTGTTGGTGTTCGAGCGTGGTGGTGGGAAAAATACAAAAAAAAGGATGAACGAAATTTTCACAAGGAGTGAACAAGAAAACTTCTTCACCCACCGCGCTCTGCACACCGCGATGCACACGGTGGTTGGGTGGGTTGGTCCGTTGAGCGAATGCGTCGCCCAGTCACTCGATCGTACGCTAGCCGGCAGGTGGCCGCTTGGTGTCTTCCACCGATCGAGCACGAAAGTTGGAATTGTTGCTGTTTTTAAATCACTTTCCTTCAGTTCGATTGATTTGGTGAATGATTTGTTGTTCATTTTTTTGTGTGTGCAATTTTTGGTTAGTTTTTGTAATTGACGATCGCCTGTTTTTTTTTATCGATTTGGTTACCTTTTTAATTGTACCGTTTCCTTCCACTTCCTCGATACTTGCGGTCGATACACGTCGCGTTCATGATCGATTTCAAATAATAAGCGCGTCAAACGGTTTTGTGCGTCAAACCAGCCGGTGATTCAATGATATGGCCTGTGAGTGATGTTCGCGTTTCGTGAGTCGTAAACGGCGGCCCCCGGGATAGAGTGTAGTGTAGTATTCGCGCAATCCCACCCCACAACGCCAAACGAAGGGCAGAACGGTGGAATGATGTGCTCACGTCAATCAGCGTCGAGCGTCTTAGCGATCGTGCTTTCTATGCCCTACACTCGATAGAACGAGAGAGCCAACACGGTGGTACACTACACTTGGGAGATAGTTAATTAATTGAAATGACTTAACCCGATCACGGAGTGATATCGTTTCCTTTCCTGGGTCGATGTGCTGCCCGCCCGCATTGTGACGTAGGTTTTTGTGGAGGGTGTAGTGAATAAGAGCAGAGGATACGCTTTTTGAACGCCCACCAAGTGTTGATAAGTGTTTTTTGAAAGTGGCAAACCGATCGGCAAAGGATTCAATCGACCCTTGTTGTTAGTGATGATCGCCACACACACACACACACACACACACACACAATTACCGAAAGATTTGCGTAAATTGAACGATCGGTTGGTGGATCGGGTGTGAGGTAGTGCGATCCTTTGTTCGGTTTCCCTTTTTTTGTGATTATCTGTTTTTAATTCTTGGGTGTTACAATAAACACCTCCTCCCTGGATTTTGTAACATTCAATCTAGTGATTACCAGCGTTGACCATCGGAAGCGTGTATTGCAAGCACTTACGAAATAGTAACAAAAAAGGATTTCACAAAACAGAAACATTCGTGCAAAATGTCGAACAACGTCAGCAACGAAACCATTCCGGAAGAGCCCACCACACCAGAGCCGGAGCCGCCAGTCGATGAGAATGCGGAAGAAAAGGTACGTGAAGGATGTTACTCAGGCATGGACAATAAATACACCGACCGGTGTGACCGACTCGACCCACCCGACCGAGCCTTATAGTGGTAGATTGTTTTCGACTTTTGGGTAAAGGATTTTGTGGAGCAGTGTCAAGGAAAATCGGCACAACAATCAGCCCACCTTAGGGTGCAATTATCAGCCGTTCGGACGTTGGACTGATATAATTGATGAGTTTTGTTATGTTTGCAGTATAACAAGCTGTGTGACATTTGGAGCTTTTTTTATAGAATAACACTTGACACATAGGAAGGTTCGTCGCTTTTTTGGCATTGAAATCTTTCGAGGAGTTTTCTATTGCTGCATTAACCCATAAAGAGCTGCTGTGCCGTTCTGGAAGCTCTTTTAAGTAAGCTTATCACATGTGTTAGAGCTCACTGAACTCGATTGGGAGAATGGAAAGGTCACACACACACACACGATATTCATAATATTGATTGTTATGAGCAGTTTTAGTTTAGAAGATTAGACTTTAGCACTTCAACAAGAGTTCCAGTAAACTGAACATATAAACAGGTTTTGTTTATGATCATCTCTCAGCTTACGCTTTGTTAGCTTCTTAGGCTGAAGATCATCCCCATTAAACGTTAATTTATAGCGCGTAAAACGCCAAACGCTACTTTATTCGGAATTGATGTCTGCCAACACCAAGTATCAGTCTGTGATGCAAAGACCGCTTGAATCCTGCCCGCTTATTTGATTTGGTTTCTAGTCTGCACAAACCATTAAACCATAAATCACCATGCGCATAGGATGTGTCGCACAGATAAAAAAAAA
>AXCO02003770.1:0-22827 GCA_000473525.2 Anopheles melas | reverse complement strand
TGGTGTTGCTGTGTGTGGGTGGCGCAACAAGTGACCACATAATCCGTGACCGTGTGATCGCAACGATCATCTCGGACGAACTGCACAGCCGTGCATTCATCGTAAATCACGCTGCGGTTTAACGTCAGACATACACACAAAGGCAGAAAGAAATGATCCAGATTAAAAGGTAACCTGCCAGCTTACTGTACTGTCGTTTTAAAATTAGTTCAACATACGACAGTGACAGTTGCATGAAACATAAACTACACCACGCTCATCCCGGGTAAATGGTCAATCGGCATTTTGTGGTGCATTCCGTCACATATGCGATCAATTTACCCACCGGGAGCTGTCCCCGCATAATGTTGAATGTTCCAAAAAAGACTCTACTCCTCACTAACTGCTACCCACACACGCTTGCATACGGATGATCATCACATGCAGTTTCATGTTGCGCGTGCATCTTCGATTGTGGTTTCTTTTTGTGGTAGGTGTAGGTGATATAGATTTTTATTTATGCTTCCGTAAAGTAGGTAAGAAAGAGTACGAAACGAAGGTACGAAACACAGAAACACCTCAATCGAAAGACTCTCTCAAACGTTTAGAGTGTGTTAAATGATTGCCACCATGATAGCGTGTGTGTATTCAGTCTCCACTGGAGCTGGAATAGTTTCAAAAGCGCGTCCACTGATAATAACGCGGCTAATTGTAGCTTCCTCGTACGACGCTGCTCGAGATAATCGTGGACGCGTATCGTTGGCTATCGATATCGTTGGCCGGCGGCACGACCCGCATGTTGCGCGGGGTGCGTTTTCTATGCGCAACTACGCCAAATCTATCAAGCTTTTTGTGTACATTCATCGTTCCGTGATCGTCTTTCGGTGTGTTTCCTTCTTTTTTTTTCTACACAACGATTGCGGTGAGTGATTGCGGAACGGATCGGTTCGATCGTTGCATTACCGGATCATAAAAATCCCCACCCGAAATGCGCATTAAATTTGCCTAAAAATGCGCCTGTTTCTCGTGTTGCGTATTCAGCGTCGCTGCGCTGTCGGAGCTCCGTCAGCTCTCTGGTAATTAAGTCTTAATTAGGGAAGAAAAGCCATTGGAATAGTTGTGTGGCATCCCGTGATGACTGGGGTCCTCTCTAAACTGACCCAGATTCTTTGCATAGTCATACACAAGCCCGGAATATCGATCACACCATCACGATGCAATTTGCACGATGGAAAGCGCATCAATCGAGGAAGTGATGGGGATTTTATAGTGTCCACAATATTACGCTCATGCTCGCATTTTACCTCGCCGATGTAAACGGGGTGTAGGTAAGCAGGCAATTTTTATTGGTACGATGACAGATATTGGATGGATTAATGATAGGGCAGGCCAGTGATAAGATAATGCTAAAGTGTGCTTTAAGCACGGCATTAGCGGAATAGTCAATGTCGTTGGATCCACGGCAGTATTTGTTATACCTCTTCTTCCTGCAACAATAACGTTCATTTACCCACGAATCAGGGGTTGGATTCTTCTGGTAAAAAACTCTCATTTAATTGATCCCATAAATGTGTGCTTCGTCTCATTTGGAGAGTGCTCAGGCTGTAAGAGAAAATCAAACTATTTTCCATTTTACCTTGAACGTGTTCGTTTTTGTCGCCACAGCCAACCACCCAACGCGAGTGTCATGTTAACCAACAGGGCCTGATTGAAATGCATTTTGAAAGCGTATCGTGGTGATGCAGTAGAAAACAGTAGCGAAACGCTTTCCTAAGAAGAGGGAGTGCGTTACATTCGCTGATCTAGTTAAGCCATCGAGGGGAAAAGACACGTGATAGTTGATGGTTTATGTTGGGCAAACATTTTACGAACCTTCCAAAATGTTCTAACAGTTTCCTTTCGCGTAGCAATCGATCTCCAATAAATAGATAGGAAAATGTGGGTTTTTTTGTGAAAGAAATAACAAATGATTCCATAATGAGTTAGGAAAAATTGGCCTGTTACTTTTATCCCCCCCCTCCCCCTAACCTTTCGTCATTAACCTAAAATGATATCGAATTTGTTGGTGGTTCGTGTTATTATTCCATCCCCTCACAAAATGGTGCCACGCGGCGCATATATCCTTCCACCGTGAGTATCCCAACACCCCAAGGCCGTGATAAATTGGATCGAAAGGACGCGCCAGGATCAATGACACTTTCTGAGGTGTGTCCCAACGTCTATATGAGTGAGCGAGCTTTACTTCGAGATTGTTTAGCTAACCCAAATCCCTCAGGCGTGTTTCTTGCCTCTACTCGCTGTGCTAAAAGCTTCACCGTCCCGAACGCTGAAATGTCAACAAACGCACGATAAAAAAGAGTGCACCACACACACTTCCAGCCTGAATGTGGTATATCACGCAGTGTTGAGGTGAGCTCAAGGAAAAAAAATATGGAAAACCCAGTCCGTCCAGTATCGATTTTCTTCGCTTAGCAAAGATTTGCGAACAAGCGGGCGGTAACACGATCTAAAGGTGAACACACTTGCTTGAGTGGTCGGTCAGTCGGGGGGATGTAATTACAACCTCACCGGTGGGTGTAACTTCTCACAACTTCTTTGTCAATGCTCCTGCCGGATGACTTTGATACTGCCGAGCGTTGAGTTCGAATGATCTACTAGCACAAGCCAATTCACGCTAAAGCATGCAAATTAGAGCTGAGTGGAAGGAGCAAAACCGCCCGTCAATCGGCACACAATTGGTCCCAGTTTAATCGCCTTTTATTGCTGACGATTAATTTCGCTACCTAATCTCCTCCTAGGTTTCGTCGTTGTGTTGTTTTCCGAGCCGTATCGAATGGAGGAAATACAACTTTATTGGAGTAAATGGTGCTCACAATGTAATCGATAGCCCTTTCGTTGCTGTTCACCGTTTCTTGCTGTGGTTATCTCAAAGGAGAAGAATTGGAACTGTTTTCCACTATCAATGAACTTATTTTACTGTCAACGGACAAGTTAAAATGTAAAGAAACTTTTAACTTATTATTACTTTGAAATCAATATTGTTGGGTCAGGCATTGTTCCTTTTAATCGACCTTCTTTTGTAACCTACTTGCAAGACAATCACAGCCGGGCCCTGCTATACTTCGTTCCCCTACCGTAAGCGGCACACATCTTACGAGGGTGGATACACACTAAGATCGCTTACAACAAAAAAAGAAACCTTCCCATGTATTTCGAAGCAGTTTGGTGGAAACTTTTCATTTCATGCTCACTGCGTCGTCGCTAATGACATCGATTAAAGCACGACGGATACCCCCATTAACGGGACCATTCGGGTGATGGCAGGTGGTCAAGTTTCTACCGAAAAAACTGTATCGAACCGAATAGCATCAGATGTGGATGACAGCAGTGTTTTCCTCCCAACAATACAGACGGGGTCGATTTTTATGAAGTCACCCAGCTTTTCTCCCCCAAAAATAAGTGGGGGACGACAGATGATCGGTTCTGCACAGTTGCTATCTGTGACGCGATTATGTTAGGGCTCTTGATGGAAAAAATTGATATGCGATCAGGTTATCAATATGTAAACACAATTTAGGTGTGTGACCGAGTAACTATAATTAGTACTCCGATAGAAGCCGACATGACATATGGCCACTAATGGAATCATAAAAATTGCACAAAAATAGATGAAAAGATGGTGTTTTATCTGAATGGAAAAGGACCATATACTTAATGGAAAGTAGTCTTATAAACAGTAAGTCAAGCCGAAACTGAAAATAGTGTGTTTGCACTCCCAAAATGTAGAAATTACCACTCTTTTGAATTAAAAATATCTTAAAAGAACCTTTTTTTCATCTGCACTCACTGGACTTCAAGTCCCCAGAATACACTGGTTATTTGCAACAACAAAACCAAAAGGTAATTTCAGACAAACAACCGGGTCTATAATTTCCTTGATAACGAGGTAATCAATCGCAAAAAAATGCACTTTGCTGGTTCACCTTGTTGCTTCGTTCTTGTTTCGCCTGATAAACCAAATGTCCGGCAATTTTCCCTCCAAAAGAGTGTAGTATAGTACCTGCTGCGCCATGCCGTTCGGCACGTACGCACCAACATTCGCATTCTTGCACCGTAGTATTTCACGTTGTAATGCTCCACCATGTTCTTGTTATGTCGATTCGGACCAATAATGGTGAAAACCCCCGTCTGCAGCTGCATTATTCATTTCGATGGCGATGTTTCGTCGATGCGTCCGCATGTCAGTTGTGCCGGGCTTGTAACAGATCAGGCGGCACGTGACATTTAACCTGGGATTAAATTTCTTTCGATTCCCTTTTTGTACAACTCCTCAAGTGTGCTTCAACTAGCTAGCTGTAAGAGATGTAGGTGAGGAAACCATACTGAAACAAGCAAAGGTTTCCGATTTCCATTGAGCCCTTTTTACAGCTCATCGGATATGGTATTGTGCGTTTATTATTATGCGAATCGGCAGAGTTGCTTTTTCCACTTCTGGAGATGTTATTTCATCTTCCTGAAGGAGCAACGAAAGTAAACAACGTAAACAAGTGATCCAATGCCGGAAACATTCCAGCTCCTGCCAAGGTATGCTTTTTTTGTGGTCCAAAAGATTGTAGTTCTTCATGTTCGAACCTGCTGCTGCTGCTGCTGTTGCTACTGCTGCTGTTGTCTTCTGTGTCCGAATGCCATCTGTGAATCGCACAGCTCGACCGGGCGCTGTTCCTAACAAAAGAGTGTTTTTTTTTATTTCCTCCCCACCAACGAAAAAAGGGAAATTACATCCACACGCCACAGCAGAAGGGAACCAGTTTCGATCGCCAATAGTGTGTGACTCCACAGAGAATGTGCAGTGGATGGTCGGAAAAGCGGCTTGAAGAGTGATTGTGTGCGTGTGTGTGTGCGTCCATGGAGGGAAGTGACCCGGCGGCAGCTATAACTATTATTGTGCACAAGTGATCAAAAGTGCAAGACGTGTCCTGGTCCTGGTGCGCGCGCGCACTGTTAGTTGGTCACGAGATTCGACCTAGAGTGGTTGGCTGTTGGTTGGCAACGACGTGCTTCGCTCTGGAAGAATGTGATCCGTCAAGCGTTCGGAAGTTGTGTCCCAGTCCTGCAGCAATAATGTCTACAGTGCCTCCGGTAGTCGACACTACCGATTCGAGTGTGATTCGCGAAAGTGTAACCGCCGCAGCCTTTGCCGTTCGAAATGTAACAGCTGATGAGGATGAGGTTTACCGGAAGCTGTTCAGCAGTGAACCCCTGGCAGATGTTGGTGGACAGAGTGGTAATGGGTTTGTAAATAGTACGCCACTGCGGCCCGGAGATGATAGATCGCGAGCGTCTCGGGTCGGACGGGCCAGCTCGCTCTCTTCGCTGATCGGTGCCGCTAGTGCCGATGAATACCAAGGTGGCCTGCTGGCAGACGAGGCGACGGAACCGGCGTCCATCTCCAGCCGGCCGAGCGATTCGAGCCGCGGGTTCCAGAACACGTTCACCGTGCTCGAGCGGCACCTGCAGAGCAAGCATTTCCAGTTCCGCCAGCTGCGGCGCTTCCTACAGTACAACGAGTCGAACCAGACGCCAGTATTTTGCAACGTGCCGCCATCCTTAAACGATAGTTCAAACTACTTAAGAAGTATTAGCGAGGAAAGTGGTAGCAATGCCTCCGTCACCGCCAGCGGTGCCTCGGAAGGTGAGGCGGTACCGCCGTCGGCAGATGCTACGAGAAGAAGATCCTCCTTGGGTCGAGCAAGGGCGCTCTTTCACAGCAGCAGCGGCAGCGTGGAGGCGAGCGAACAAGAGCCACCGAGCTTTTTGGAACTGGAGCTGGAAGCATCCGATCGGATGCGAAGAATGCGCGAACGGCTGGGTGGCAGCGTGCCCGATCTTCAGCGATCGTGCGAATCGATAGAAACGCCCCTGGTGAAGGCGCTGTACGGTGTTAGCTTGGAATCGCTGGCGAAAAGCAACACCGACCGGATCCATCCCGATCCGTCCGTTTTTATCGACGAAGAGGACAAGCGCAGCCTGTCGGGAGAGTATCCCGACTATCCGTACTATGTGGCGCGAGGAACCAACGGGCTGCCCTACCTGAAAGTGGTACACAGCAGCAACTCGTCCGGTGCAACGGGAGGTGAGAAAGGTAGGTCAATCGCAACGAAGACGACGACGGCAGTGTCGCATCAGAGGCTTAAACGGTGCTAATTATGTTCGCAAGACCCTGGCCGACACGTAATGATACTTGATCTTGCTTAACCACTGTCATGCGTCTTGTTCTTCTTTATGCAATTGTTGCAACTGTGTCGGAGGAGAAGAGGGTCGGGAACTGCAGTGTCAACCTCGATGCATTGAAAGTGTTGTGGTTGTGTGGTGTCATTTCTTCCTGTTTTTTGTCTTTTCGACTTCTTGTAACCTAGATTGTTTGGCATTTTAGGGGAAGAGCCGCTGCAAAAGTGAGGTCTAGGTTACTATTAATCAGATCGTGTTTGTTTGGCCTAGTGCCATAGATCGTACTTGCCTGATTGCATTATTTATGTTGGATTTAATGTGTCATGTTGTCTAGTGAGTGGTGTAATTAGGGTTTTGATGAAGAGGTTCAGATAATTAACTCTAAATTCATGATTAAAGCTCTTAAGTGCCCTCAAGCCTATAGTTCCAAATGCTGTATGAATTCTACACTGCTGAACAATATTTGCACGTTATAAAATATATTTAACCCTACATTCTTTTCTCTCTTCCAGGTGAGTAGTCCTATGATGTGGTGACCTATTTACAGGACTTATTTCAAAGGCCTTATAGCAGTAAGTAAGATCTGAAATAGTCTGTTGAGTATTATTCTGTTCTGAAGTACCAATCATAGATTTTGGTAAATTAATGTAGATGATGTTGCCCAACTTTCGTGGAATTTGTTTGCATAAACGACATTTTCGGAAGGTTTATCTGCACGAAAATTGGTAGTTTGTATTTTACTCCTGGCGATCCTATCGTTAGAGCATGCGATCTAGATTTTTGTTTCGATCAAATTTTGCAACATGCCATTAAAAATGCAAACAGAAAACAGAGTACCATAGCATGTACAATGGAATTACGTGCGGTGTCAAAAAATCGAAAGTGCTTCTGGGCTGATATCTGTAGCTTTGCAAAAATAGAAACGCCCATTTTGCTGCTACTGCTCTTGCTCTAGCACCAACGTCCATGAAGCTGTGTCCATCAGGCCTTCTGGGAAGGCTATCATTAGTTAGCGACTTCTCAGCCTCGTCGCACAGCTTCGCATCGTGTCATCGATAGCGTTAGTATATTGCCATAATTTCTGCAGCCCTCCCTGTGGCTATAGAAGGAAAACCGGCACAACCCACCGCGCGGCTCTATATCAATATTTTTGTCTAGTGTCGGCGAAAGTTGTCCAGCCGCACCTTCCCCTTTTGTGGGAAATGGTGAGAAAACTAAATAATTGGTCACACTGTAGATGGATGTGCTGTGGACCAGTATGGTTAAAATGGCTAGATCACAGCTTGCAATATTAGAGTAGCGTCTTTCCATCCTAGAATTAGCTACAACACCTACAATCAAATCTCACTAGATCACGGATAACATCTCATCTAACCTTCATATCTAACCTTTTTCTGTTATCACGACCGGCAAGAGGACGTACAACGAAATCTGGTTGATTGACATCCATCAAAATGCATCATCCAGCAATCATTTCACTTTCAGGCAGCGAAGAGAAAGGTGTTTCTTGGTGGCTGGGGACCTTTTCATTTGGTAATGACGACGAAGACGACGTTCCTTTTTGTCTTCCCGCATGAAGAAGTGTCCAGTGGCCACTCCTTTCGGGTGATTATTCGCAATACGAAAGAACAGACGGGGCTTGCCTGGGAGGGGAGCATGAACACACAACAGGGAATTGGGATTAAAACCGGTCCCGTTTGCGTAATATCTTTCTTCTGCAAAGCTGTCAAAACATGACGAATGTCGTGCGTTGCAAGCAGGGGCTAGCATTTTTATCGGCGCTGTGCCAAATGTGGGAATGCTTCCGTGTGTACCATGCATCACACCTATCCATCCATCCCCGCACGGTGGCTACTGCAAACGAAAGCTACAGCCAGACTTATGGGCGATACGTTCCTGCACGTACGCTTTCGTGCAGCACGCGGCTCAAACACTTTGTGTGCAAACAAGACCCTCCAGCCGTCTTATCGGTCGTGTGACCGTGTGTGTGTTTGTGTGTGCAAATCGTTAAAAGTATGGACAAGATTTGGCAAACCATTGACCAGTCGGATCCCGTAAACATCTATCTTCTACGATGGTTGGTTGGTTTATACGGTGGCAAAGGTTTTGTGTCCTTTCACTTGCACGATCTTTGGCTCATGTGACTAGCTGCCGATAATGTTTCATGGATTTCAGGGTAAATCAATTTGAATATCTTCGATGCAAAGTAATTCCTACCCATGATGCCTATTAGATAAAGAAGTAGCGACATCATCGTATCATGCGGTGCGCGATACCTGTTGTCTTCCGATTACGATCGTCATTAGCGTCTTATTGCAAAGGAGCAAAGAGTTTCTAATTTGTCAAAAGATCAACACACTCAACGTACCGGTTAGTGTACTTTCTTCTTCCTTGATCATGTTTTGAGAAAGAGAGCTCACTATGATGTGATGGTGTGTGTGTGTGTGTGTTGCGCTATGTTAATAAGTGATGATCATTCCATCCCTTGGCTCCCGGTAAAGGTGAAGAGGATTAGTTAACGTTATCTAAGAAATCGTGACTTCCCCCATGGAGATCTAATCATGTCCGGAGGCCCTATACCTCTCCCGCTATTCAGAGTCGCCCTTTTACGATGAACGAATGCACGTTTTGGCTAATGAATTTGTTTCTCTTAATTAAACGGATGTGTGTTTTGTGTTGACTTTTGAATGGGCGTAGAAATAATGTACCCATACATTGCGTTGGCTCATTTCGTCTACTATTTTTTAAACCCTGCCTCGCCGTACAAGCATTAAATTATTCGTATTTGCCCAATTTCCAATTCTCTCACCTATGCTGCTGCGCTTGGCCTTGTGGCGGAAGCAAACTGTAACAAGAAAGTGGAAGTGTAATAAACACATAAAGAAAAACTACCGTTCAATTCCAAAACCCTTTTCACTTTCTGCCGCCGGTTAAAGGTTTTTTTTTCTATCCATTCCGTTAAATCATATTCCAACTTCACTCTTCTATCATCATCCCGGCCTGGCATGAAATAATGAATTCATTTTCTAAAAGTAAACTTACTTCACAGCTCTCAGCTCTGTCGTTGGCACCAATATTGAGGCAGAAGTAAGAAATTTTGGCTTTTGGCTTTGGTTTTGGTGCAGTTAGCTACTCGCTGAGCTTTTCCCATATGATTCCATTAAGTCGGCTTTTTTTCCGCTGTGGCAATTTTTCATTTCTTTTTTTCCCGTCTCGTTTGAAATGTGCATATTTCCTGCCATCTTTTAAACAACACAAACAGATACACACATACAACGCGAAACCAACCAGTCAACCCCCTGCGATACTGTGCGATTTTATGGATCGCAAAATTGCATTGCTTTTTTATGGCTTTCACGTGAGGTTTTTTTTGTTGTTTTTATTCGCAAATGCAAAATTGTACGCGTCAAGTGTGCCGGAACAGCGCAGCAGCAGTGTAAATGGGAACCGATAATGCGTTTTACTGTTTATTGGATTTTCATTTGCCTTTTGTAATTAATCGGTGTAGAGCAGCAGCACGGCACTATCAGTCTAGGGATAGTGGAGCTTCTTCAAGTGAATTAAGCTCTTGAGATACATTTTAAGCCGGGGTTGGGTTGAAGAGCCGTACAAATTATCTGCGATAGGAACAGGAACCCAGTTAAATTATCGTCTAGCAATTAGAACTCTTGCTTTATGTCTTTCTTTTGAGCAGCAAAAATTAATTTCCGCTGTGATAAGGCCCCACCGCCACCCCCGGGAATTGCTTCTCTTGCTTTATCCAAGCGATTGATACCGTGTTAAGGAGGCATTAAAAATAGGAACCCCCTGTCATCGATCGGACATATTTCCGAGCTGGGAACCTTTGTCCCAAGGTAATCCTAGCCTTGGATAGCGTAGTTTGTGTGCCGCTTATGTAAAGCGCTTCGAATGTCCTTTTGCATTTTGTTCGGGCGGCGGCCAATTTTGGCTTTGTGTTGGTTAAGCATGCAGCATAGAACAAACTGAACCCCCGTAGCATGTTGGTGGTGTTAGTTTGTCACCGCCCATGTCAATATTAGAATAAGTTTCTTCTGCTTCGTGCCACATCCTAGTTTGGGTTCTGATTCAGTTTGTTGGTTTTCAACGTCCTCCCGTATGAATTGCGTGACCAAACCGAGCGCGTTATATCCGAGGCATGATATCAGCCTCGACGAAAATTTAATTTGCGTTCGTCTGTGACAGGATTAAATTAAACAGTTTTAATGAAAAATGCACAAACGATTCGTCCCTTTCGGCGTCGGTAGAAATAAACAAACAGGAAAAATAGCAAGCAAAACTCTTTAAATCAACTAATACATGGAGCGTTTCCTTATGTAGCGCGGATTGCATAAGCAGCCGGGCGCTTTTTGCCGGTATTTATGCTTCACGAAACAATTTCGAAACACCACTGCTTTCGCTAACGCTCGCTAGGTGGCGCTGTAGACAACAAATAATCAAAGAAAGAAGAGTATGTTTACTATGTTGGCAATTGCGGATTTTTATTTCTTAAATTTATTTTATTCCATGGTTGTTTAAATTGTGTGAATTTCGCTACTTCTTTACATTTGTTCGCACTAAAACAGTTTGAAAACACGTCCGTCTCTAGTTCGAACTGTTCGTGCCATGTTCGAAACCGCTGTCGGCAACTGTCAGACTTCGGCTGGTGGCGTTTACAATCGCGTTCAGTTCTCGGTAAACATTCACAACACCCGACGTGCACACAAAGCTGCGTTCCGTGATTTCGTGAAATTTTTCCTGTAGTTTTCCACCAATTCCGTGTGTTTTGTGCCGCTCAAAAGAATTGCAAACGATTCGTACTATATGGTATAGTTATGGGTTTGCGTTTTACGCCACCATATGCTTTATTTATCATCGAAAACGTGACGCCATTCAACAGCGAGTGACGCATTGACGGGGCTGATGAAGTGTGTAAAATTCCGTGCTACTGCAATATTGTGCCTATTGCTTCTGTTCAATGCTACTGCCCCTTCCGCCGTGAATAGCATCCCCTGTTAGATTTCTCAGCACCAGGGGTACGACAAATGTGCGTGTGCGATTGTGTGCGACCGCGAGTGTTTGCATGTGAAGTCTGTATTGATGATATTAATCATCTCCCAGCTCAATTGAGCGAATGAAACAGTGAGTGTGTGTGTGTGCGCGAACCGTCTGGAAGTAGGAACCAAATGTTTCAATGTCGAATTACGTATACGGCTGCCCTAGGTTGAGTGTTGTGTGGCCGTGTTTTTGCACTCCATCAAGCTCGGATATTTCAGGCGTCAAGCTGCCGTACTTGTGACTGGGCACACAACAGTGCAAGGATACGGTTCCATTTCCTGTGCGATAGGAATCTCCTGTGGTCCATGTTGGCGGTTTTCCTAGCGCAACAGTCCCCAGCGAACGGCAGCGAGGCAAGTGTCCTTCGGTGGCTGGCGTTTTGGTCGTAACTTTTCATCTGAAGCCATCGGAGACGGTGTGCGGGGTGTTTCTGTTGCACCGAACACGAACGACGACGCGTGTGTGCGTTATAACCATTCCACTACAGCCGCCGTACGATTTCGCAAGAAGGTAGCGTTTTTCTTACGTTGTTTTTCCCTCGATAAGTTTGTTTCATCATGTTTTCCCCCTCCTTGTGTTCACTTTTATCCATTATCATTTGTTGTTTCTCTTTTAGTTTCATCCATCACAGCAGTGCATGATAACGCACAGGCCCAGAGCCAGATGCGAATAACAACCCCCATTATGTGCTGTGCCTACCTCCCAAACGTGTTCATAGGCACGGAACAGAGGGCTTTTTATTTCAAGGGAAGGGAGAGATGGTTGTAGTGGAGACCCACTGTGAGTGAACTGTGCGTTCCACTTCCTGCCGGCAGGAAGTTGAAGGTCGCCCAGAATGTGGAATCGATTCCGTACAACTGTGTGTGTGTGTGTGTTGCTGCAGTAACCGGTACTGTTGCTACTTGGTGTGTGGGGTCTTACGGGAAAAGGGAAAAGGTATACCAAGCTTATCGATTTCCCGTACATTTTCTCCCCGTTAGGCTACGTTGGCGGCAAACGGCGGGCTGTAGTTGATGAAAATTTAATGCAAATGATGGTTCGAACTGCCGGCCTAGAGGAATAGGTCAAGCTGAGAAAAGGTACACAATACTGCCATCTTACCAAAAGAAGAGGGAAAAACAGCAAAAAAAAAACGAGCGTAATAGCGCCTACCCATGCAAAAACAACGCCTCGTTACAGTACCGTGCGCCAGCGGGCCAACCGAATGGAGGTTTTTAGCGTAGGAGCATTGAAACTTTGAACCAAACGAAGAAGAAAAAAACCCCGTCCGTGAATTTCACGCTGATTGCGTACTGGCGCGGCGAATGGTCTGCTTATGTGTTTTTGGCTCGTGTTACAGTACCGTGGCCACCAAATCACCCGGCCGTGCTCTATTGGTCAGGTGAGCATATAGTGATGGTGGTGGTAGCGGAGGGAGCAACATGGTGATTACCACTACACCCATAAATAAGACTTTTTTGAGTGGACTTCAACAACCCCTTACCCGGGTCGATTTTAAGAGGAACATGTCCAGTATTGCACGTTGCCTGGATTGTTGTCACACCTTTCAGAACGGGGCATACTATTCTAACCGGACCAGAACGGTCATTGAATTCTAATGATGACAATTTCACAATAACGCGTGATAATGTTCATGGTTGACTTTTTGAGCCCATTCGTGCGACGCTCTGAGTTTGGATATAATTAGCCACGGATGTTAGATGGTTATCAGGATTTTAACCCAAACTTTCTCAACTCCGTCCCAACTGGACGCTACTGGTCGAGTGGTGCATGAACGCGAATATGGCACTTGAATTTAATTTACCCCTCCTGCAGTAGGGTTGTAAAAATCTTTGCACTATTAATCACTGCTGCTCCCTATCTGCAAATCCGTACAGCAGCATGATTTCTTTTATTTATTAATATGCGAACCGGCGCCAAATTTCTCTCCAATAGGATTGGGCCAATCGAAAGTACTAGTAGCATTTGTTGCTGCCGCCGCCACTGCTCCACATAAAGGAGTTTTGGAAGGCCACACGAGAGTGAAGATGCTGTTGGAAGGCGATGTGAATGGCAACAGCAGTACACAAACCACACAGCTTTCATGGTGCGGTGCACAAATTTCGTGAACGGAAAATCAATTCCTCCACCACTCATCATCGACCTACAGTAATACACACACAGCGCCAGACAAAGTATCACTACCACTAAGGTGTGTGCTTGAAGGAGGGCTGAAATAGAAACACACGCGGTAGCAGCTTTATTCACTGCCATGGATGAGTAAACTTTGAAATAACGCCATCAGACGAAACACACGTTACAGACGATGGCTGGCTACTGCTTACGGCCGATAGAGACGAACAATTATGTCATCGACACTTTAGCACAACACCCAGCAGCAACAATGAATTAAACTTCTTTGTTTGTATGAATTTATAAAACATTACTATAAATCGAATATGTTTGAGGCATAAACTAATGAAACAAACTCAACATCATATACATGTGTGTTCAAGGCCGTGTAGTCATTGCGATAGTCATGTGATTTCGATCATCACGTCATGTGCCGCCCTGCCCGCGTGACCGGAGCTCATGATGAGCTGAAAACGGTTGCTGTTAAACACACAGTTTTGCACCAGCACGATATGAACCGATTTTATCTCCGCCGGCTTTTATCTCTCAGCACGGTTTGTCTATCCAACAAAAGAGTAATTTCCTTCCAGCTATTTATTTGAAATCGTGATCAAACACGAGAGTGTTGCAGCAAATCTTGCAAACGAATTGCCCTTGGTGAAGGAGTGAAGTTCGCTTTGGACAGAATCACACACAGAAGGAATGGCACCTGCGAATGCAATCTCCTCACCGGGATGGGTAAACGTTCCGGTTACGGTTCACAAACCGGGCTTTGGTGGTTGTTGCACCGAGAATAAATGGCTCTGACGCTTAGGCTCTCCTAATGTGAAACGAGATCCGTATCGGTTGGTGTCGAGTTTTATTGGAACAATTTACAGTGCGATACGTTTACTGACTCGTGATGCACTGGTTGATGGTCGCTATTTAAGCACTCTTATTGAGGTGCATTTGAATGTGTTACTTATGATGCCAACCAAACGGCCGCCATACACTTGATAGTGGCACAATTAAATGTCACTCATACGAAACTGGAAGACGTTGATCTCAATGCAGCCAACCTGCAAAATGTATTCAATTACAGTGCCATGCTCTGTGTGCTACTCTTGCGAATCTGTTGACATTCAAGTACGTCCTACGTTTTCCTTTCTTTTGTAATACCAGCTAAAAAAAAGGATATGAAAGTTTGGTGCTGAAACTCATTGCCAGCGAAAGGTTTACTCTCCATTTCCGATAGATAACACACCCCAACATGGTATGACTGGTCGTATGGGGCTCTGCACAAGCTGTATGCATTGAATGCTGTGGATGGAAATGTATTGTATGGTTCCATTTTTCATGTCTCCGGATTTTTTTTGGTGCAAATCTTGTTTCACATTCTCTTCCACTTTTTTAAAGGTACGGATCCGTGCTCGGAAACAGGAAAAAAATATCTACAGAGCAGCTCGGCCAGTCTCATGATAAATCAAACTCAATGCGTAGTAACTCGTATTGAAAATCCCTACGGAAGGTGAAATGGAGAAAAACGAAACTGAAGCTTGTTTTACACTTCTCTCACTCTCATCCCCCACCGAAGTGGAGGTCCTCCCGCAGCAAACCTCCGATATCCCAGAGACAGCATATCAACGACATAACTGTTGCGCATAATGCATAATACCAAATGCCCGGACCCTGGAAAGCTTAAAAGATGACGTCCATTGTGCAATGGGACGGTAACGTGGAGAAGCGATGGCGCTGGTGATCGCTTTGCAATTCGTGCGATCGTGAAAAAGCAATAAAAGGAACACAACACACACACACACAAAACAGCCTCTGTCCCGCCAAACAGATTGGTTGAGTTCAAATGTTTGTATGTCCTTTTTTGTTGCTGTTAAGCTGTACCAGAAACTTACTCACGCGTCACGCGTATGTCCCCAACGACTGATATTATTAGCCCGCTACATGTCATCGAAAGTGAAGCATTGGGAGAGATAGGGCGGCTAAAAAAAATGAAAACTTTGGGGCACTCTCTTTCAGTGAAAGTGGCGGACTGTTGTGTGGTGTGGCGGTGCTGGCTGGTGGGTTGGTGCAAGAAAGCAGAGAACGTTTGCTTAATTCCCTTCATACTGTGGTGTGGGGTAGCTGCTTATGCGGTTGTGGCGTGTCCGAAACGAAATGGGAACCCGATCTTTCGATCGATTCATTTCACTTTCGATGTTTTTTAATTTCTTCCGCGCACGTTTCTGTCCTTTTTTTTTTGCTTTTTGCAAAACTTGTCTCACCACTACATGTAGGCCATAAGGGGATGGGAGGGTGGTTTGTTGATGTCTGTTGATTAATGCATTGGGAATCAAAAAGCAATCCGGGCGGGAAGGGCGCTTGGTAGATGATTTAAATTAAGTCATTCGATGCGAAATGATGGCAAAAACATAAAAACGATTTTCGTTTAACGATTTGAGATTGACAATCGTTTATGCGATTGCAAAAAAAAAGGGTGTAATTTTTATGTAAAACCTATTATATCACTGTGCTTGTGGTCGAATTGAAATGAAAACACGAATCTGGGTCTACTGAAGGATTTTAATGGTTTTGTAGAACCACTTTGGGTGCCGTACTAGGACAAAATGTTTCAAAACACTTACGTTTAGCAACTTTGACAGTGTTTTCCCGGGATTTTGTTATCTCGTATTAAGCAAAACTAAATATGAACAATTGTGAGAAGCACTTTTTTCGATTGACCAATTCGTCTATGATGAACAAAGTGTATTGCACAATGTGTAACTTCAATTGTGTACACCCTCTGCTGGTACTAAGTGTTACTCCCCACGGAATTGAAGCATTGACATCTGTACTTAAAAATTGCTTTGCACCATTGTTCATGAAAACGGACAATATTCGGTGGCAATACGCAGGACGGAAAGCACTAGTTGGTCAACTGCAGGAAAATAACGCCCAAGTTATCTGCCAAAACTGTCTTACCGATAGCAACGGACAGGTGAGCTCGACTGACCGTTGCAGGGATAAGATATAAATATAAGATCGCGCACAGCCAAATCAAACTTTCTTCGGAGGTATTTCTCAACCATAAACCAAAGAAAAGGGCTAACGTGAAGAGTGGACGCGAGTTTAAATCGCTCGCAGAAGGCGAAAGTGGGCTCACAGCATGCCATTGGGCGACCTTTTTCTGGGGTTAATTGAAACTCACACTGCATCGTCCCACCTTAACCCCCACACAGTGTCCATCCGCAATCAAAACAGCGCCGGTTCAAAATAGTCTTATTATATGGAAATTGTTCCGAAATGTGTTCAGCAACGTCCGAGCGGCAACGACAAGGGTGAAGAATTAATTGGACGGGGTCACAATTTTCGCACCCACGGACCAACGATCGTCCGCGTCAAGCTGTGACACTTGGCGAACGTGCACGCGCAATTAATCGACGGTTTCATTAGCAAGGAAACAAAGGTAGCCAAGGGAACTGAAGAAAAACAAATACCACAGAGGTAGCTACTGTTATGGGCCCATCTGTCCTCGGAATGCTGGTGTTTGGGTGGCGGGAAAAATCGCTCATTTATGCGAAAACCCTCGACCTGTGTCACGACGACAGACCTTATCACACCTTCAAACCGTTTGGGAAGAAAGAAACTAGCCACGGTTCCCCATTGTTCGACGGTCCGCAGCTGAGCTCTTAACGTTGTGACAGTTGTGACTGTTGATGAGCGGCAGGCTACTTCTGTGTGAGTTTAAGATGAAGTTTGATGATAAATCGGGGCGGTAGACAAAGGCTATTTTCCTTTTACGGCAAAAGAAAGAGCGTATGGAAACTCTGATACATACACGCCGTTCTGAGGGGAGCTGGAAGTGAGCCTAAATCATCGCAGGAAGAACAAATTAATGAATATAATTTCTCCATTTTAGTTTCCACGATCGAGCTGACTTTGGTCGAGCTGAGAAGGAGGCAGCTTCGAAACAAAGCTCCGTTTAGTTACTATCATTTTGACACGCAGCTTGACATGAAGTTTCTAGGGCTCTGCGTGCGTCGCATGTTGCAATTCCACACCGACAAGCCCATGTTTCGATGTCAAGCGCAATTTGGTTAATTAATGCCTTCTTGTTTGTTTTCAATCCAAGTTACGTTGTAAATGCTGGAACATTTTGGGGGTGTCTTTTTGGTTAGTCTTTGAAGGATGCCTTGACGTGATTGTTCAGGTTGCAGCTACCGAGCACCTTAAATAGTTTGGAAATGCTCAACCAGTACAAGTAGACGAGATGAACGATCAAAAGATAAGCGGTAATCAACTGGCTCAAATTCAACCACTCAAAATCAACGCTCGCTGCTGAAATAGAGAGGGAGCTAGTGAAAGAAAAGCTCTGGAAAAAGTACATTTGTCTTGAATGGATAAAACGTGTCAAGACGGCGGAACTTTGAAATTGGCGAGAAAACGGCCCCAAATTAATTGTTATGACAATTTTGACACCTTCAAAATGTGTTTGCGATCTCCGTAAAATTGCCCAACGATGGCGTGTAAAAGCACGCACTCGCTCTCGGTACAGAGAAGCGTTGTGTGCGAAAAGTTTCCGCCATTATTTGCAAAGCAATTCTAATTGCTTCAAATGGGTCGTTAGCAAACGGCCGAGAAAAGAGTTCATTGCGATAAGATTGGAAAAGGTAGTTTTGGACAAGATAAAAATGTTGATTATTTATTTTCTTTGCTTTTTTTTAGGATGAGAAAATGCACCACTTGTGTCGTTTGAACTTGCTTGGCCAAGCATCAGAAAAATTAAAATAAGGAAAGAAACAAACGAAACAGGCTTAAATAAAGTGTTGCGGCCTACGTGATCTCGATCACGATGGAGTCACTGCGAGCCGGTCAGCTTCGTCTCCACCTGCCCGGAGAGTTTCATCTGAAAGTCGAAAGACTCTAATCTTTGCTGGACAGACGTGTATCTCGATCACGATGGAGTCACTGCGAGCCGGTCAGCTTCGTCTCCACCTGCCCGGAGAGTTTCATCTGAAAGTCGAAAGACTCTAATCTTTGCTGGACAGACGTGTGTGAGACATTGAGAAACACGCTCCAATAAATTATACTGATTCGGTTTCTCACCTACGACCGTATCTTGGAAGCTTGTCCGCCCGTGACCTTTAACAACGAAGATCGTGTATGTTTACTCGATAATGAATATCAATATTTACATTGCGATAAGAGGTGGATCTGATCAACAAACTATTCCAAACATAAGAAAGATTTTGTCGTAAATACCGTGGCCAATATAGCATGGAACAAATGTGCCTATCGGGCGTTGCCCATTAGTTTAACGAAATTCAATGTCTTTCCCTAGCATTTGCTTCACATCCTCCCTAGCCTCTCTGTGACTTTTGGAACGTCATAGGACTCAGATATGGCAGGAAACTGTAAATTAATTTCACCTTTTTGGAGAGAAGAGAAAAAAAGATTGATGCAAAGCAGTGCCATTGACGCTCCTTCGCTCCACCGTCATCAGAAACGGTGTTAGGTCAAACCGGAAAGTAAACTAGGTCGCGCCGGGTGCCATTTTATTTCCTTCCCTTCCGTTTGGAAGGGAGTTCAAGCTATCAGTACCAGCTAGAGCGGTGTGAGTCGATGAGGGGGTATGCAATCCAATCGAATTGATACCTCTTCGATTAGGCCGAGCACTGCTTGTTGGTTCACCCCGTTTCCTGGCTGATATTGATTTCCTAATTTCTATGACACACCGAAAGGAAACAGTGGCAGCGAGGAACACTTTCTCTGAATGTTTTGGGTGTTTATTAGAACAATTATTTTACATAGGAAAATTAGGTCAAAGGAAAAACATTTTCATTGCTATCTCGTTATTGATGGGGTGCCCTTTTTATTCGCTCGCTGCAGAACAAAGAGCAATAAATGGCAAATGTCGGGCAATGCAGAAACACCTGTCCGATTGATGGTGACGATGATGCAATAGGGGGGGGGGGGGCACTTTCACTTTCAATTTTGAATGTTGTTCACCTCTCACCTTTTAGTGCAGTTCTGCTTTGCCGGGCTCGATTAATTTGCAACGACCATAAAACTCATCCGAGTACGCGCTTCGCCGACTTACAAATCGGTTATGCCGAAACAGGACAGTGGACAAGAGTGAGGGCCATAAAGAGATCATCCATTAGGCGATGAAATAATCTTGTCCGCGCTTATGTCCTCCCGGAGCATATCATCCACACACACATGCCACCACCCCACGGCGGAGGATAACAAATGGCGCCTGATTGATTCGTTGCTAAAGCTGCGAACGCACTCTTGTCCGTCGTCGCCCTGTAGCATTAAAGTAGCAAGCGTGGAAGATGGATTAAGAGGACGGACACGCCGGCCTGCTGGATAGTAATGTTTGCTAATTAGTGGTGGGATGCCTACTGTGTGTGTGTCTGTGTGTGTGGCTGCGCTTCCGTTGGCCGGCGGGCACCGTTTTGCAAGCGCGGAAACAAAACGGGGTTAGCTAGTAGTGTGTTATTATTAGCAGAAGCATCGATCGGCAACGCTGCGGGGCGCAGCGATGACAGCGTGTATTCAAAATATATGGCCTTTTTATAGGTTTGAAATGTGCCACAAGCGGAAAGAATATTGCAACAGCCCCTTGCCGCGCTTTTGTAAGGCTTTCAGTTTTTGCTGCAAATTTTAAATTTTGCCCATGCCAGGTAATTGTGCAACATTTAGCGGTCAAACATTTAGTACATTCCAGCACTGAACGCGTAGTCACGACGCCGGAACTCGAACAGAGAGAGAGAGAAGGAGAGGCCAAATTATTGCAAACCGACGTCTAGTAAAACTGATCTTGCGTTCAAAATATCGTTTGATTTCGTTCGACTCCAAACCTTCGCTTTCCCGGCCAATACTCAGCTTTACCTAATCACGATTTTCCGATTAGTGGTGAAATATATTCAAATCGCCAATTCGCGCAACTCTCGACTCTGTGGCTGATTAATACGACAACAAGAGAAGGAAAGTGAACGATTGGCATTGTTGCAGCGGAACGATTTCATTGCAACCATTTCGAATGGCCCGGTTGTAATTGAGCATTTTCGCTTGCACGAAGCAAATGCAAATAAAATTAATAATCACTCGATCGATTGATATAAAACGACAGTAAGCTTGCATTTTCTATCACCGTAGCAAACGACACACCGACACCGATTGTGCAGCTGAGTTTTACCATCTCGATCGCAACCGTTTGGCGATCAGAAGTGTCAATTAGAGGAACACTTCCGAAACATGGGTGAAATTTTCAAACTTTTCCTACATTTCCCGGCGGCAAATAGTGCTGCTGTGGATTTGAAAATGTATGGTTGATTGTTGAAAATTGCCCATTTAACTGATGTTGTTGAGTCGATGGCGCTTTGGACTGACTCTTAGCCACAACCACCACAGACATCTTTTGGTCACGTGCTTTCGAATTTTCCGAGCGACAAAGGAAAGGAACGGCAAATATTGAATGTTGCGGTGCTGAAACTGCTACTGTGTGTCAACTATTTTCTATTACGATTTTTGAACAAGATTTAATTGCTAGTCTCCAATGTTGGAATTGATAGGTCTTGAATGATTAACGGCTTTTGCCAAAATCGGAACTAGAAACATCAAAGCGCGGCGCTCAACCTAAGGCTCCCGGCTATTTATTATTTCTCAAACTACGTGTGTGTGTGTGTTTGTGTCACACATTATTTATTGCTTTTTCCTTTCGATTTCTGCCGTAGCGCAATGTGGACACCCAAAGTGAGAGGATGCTGCAAGAAAGGCTGCGTCCGTCTGCACTTGTCATCGTAAGCCAGCTCACCTTAAAATGATGACCTTCTCGCCCGCGCGCGTATGATGGTTTTCCAGCGGCACCACACGCCGCAGGTGGTTGTGAGGAAAATTTTTTGACAAACAGCACAATGGCCCAAACGCTCGTGTGGTGGCCGCTGCTGCTTGGGCTTTGCTCGCTGATTGAGATGGGAAACAAAAATAATTACTTTCCCCGTCTTCTCCCGGCGTCGAGGCAATTTCGCGCACGGTGTTCGGTTTCATTTTCAGCCGCAAGTTGTCGCTTTGTTTGCGCTGTATTAGATTTGAAGGTTTTTTTTTTGTCTTCTTCGCTTTCCTTTGGGTGTTGGTGAAGAAAAAAGTTGTTGCTTCCGACAGTCAGTGGCAGTGGCTTTGGCTTGCCTCTCCTCCGTTGCTCTGCCTCGGCTGCATCCATAGTTCCTGTACAGTTTTTGGAAGATAAATATTAATAAGTAGTATCAGCAGGCGCATAACACGCGTAGAGTGCCTATGGTTTGATAAGGTGGAAAATTGGGAATGGCCGGTTTTACGATGGATGTATACAAACGCTTGGCACTGCTCTGCGTCCCCGAGGCTGAAGAAAGTGCTCTAAACGGGTGTAGCGCCAAATTTAATGTGATTTGTTAAAGGACGGCTTCATGCTTTAATCCTATCAGCAGGCTTTTTCTTTTCGCTGTCTGAGAAGCTGGGAAGGCTGCAGATAGTTGAATATAATCTTATCTTTGAAACACAGTTGAGCTGAGGTGGCGGACTGAGGAATGTTCTGTGCAGTTTTCCCCCCATATTAATTATTTATTTGGGCCAACGCATAACTTAACCTGTGTAGGTGGGCACTACTGAGTGCTGAAAACGGTATTGTAGTGGTCTACAATTTAGTTTTATTCACATCTGAGCTAGCTACTACTAAACTTCTCGTACTATTTTTGAAATGGAACGTATGACAATTTAAAGGAAAAAAAAACTTTAAAATCGATCTTTTTCATCTGAAATAAGGAAACTGAATTGAAATAAGGAAATAGTTTTTAAAAAAGACAATCGCATCACTTTTCAATCTGGCAACACTGCAATGCACTTTGTTGCAATGATGCATTTTCGCCGGCAAAACCTCCTTCTCCCGCTCGCGCTCTGTTTTCTCTTTCTCTTGGTGGTTTCGTACAACTTGTTTGCCTACCGAAGGAAAGTGCATCCGCCGTTGTTGGTTTGCTTTCTCTCGATTAACTTGTGCGCTCCCAACAATGGACCGCCGTGCTCGCGTTCACATCATCGCTCGATCTTTCTCTCGCCAGCTTGCGCCTGCCGTTGCACCGCATTTCTATTTGTTTTGATTTCCAGCGGGAAATGCTCTCCCCCGAAAACCCAGGCGCGCTCTCTCGCTGGTAACGGGAGATGGGCAATGTTTTCAACACAACCAACACCAACCGCCGTACACCAACGCCGGGGCCTGTGCTTTTCTTTGGCTTCGCCGGGACCAACGTGAGTTGGTGGTGTGCCTTGTAGCGTGGTTGGTTTCGAAGCCAAAGATGCGAAGGTGCCGCTTGCTCTGTGGAGCGAAAAAGCCCAGACCTTTGGCCACATTAACGGCGCCACCGGCTTCTCAGTTCGCTTGCATCAGTCTAGCGCGGCGCAACCAAACCGCGGGTGTTGGTGAAAAAAGCGAATGTTTTTTTT
>AXCO02003769.1:0-22713 GCA_000473525.2 Anopheles melas | reverse complement strand
CTAGTTGCATTAAAGCAACTTTATTCAAAAGATTCGCATTGAAGGTGATCCCGTTTCATTTTCGTTTTTTAATTATAATATGAAAATCACTCAAATGTTTTAGGATACTATCTGCATGACTAACGAGAAGAAACTTCCCATTCTAGTCCACACAATGCTTTAACCAATCGAATAATCTCCCCATTTCTAACTCTTCAAGCATATGCGTGCAAAATCAGAAGCACAAAAGCAGATACGAACCGCCGGGGCGAGATAGCACCATTCACCTTTACAAAGCTGCTGTTACGATTGCATCCCGTGGGACGTGAAACGATCCTGCACCGTGGGACGAAACAAAGCGACCTTCACCGTACTCGATTGTTCTGCTCCCGGATTTGCCCACAGTCAGTCAAGAGGTTGCGGAGGTTGGGTGTTGGGGACTATCTAAATCTTCAAAGCGACAAGCGACACCATGCCTTTCGTCTTTCCTTGCCGATCAAGCTAAACAATCAAGTTACACGAACGCTGCGTAACGAAAACGACAACCGATTTGGCACTCCACGAGCGAGGAAAGCTACACCCCCACACCAACTCCACACCTTCTGGCCGTTCGTTACACCAATTCAATTGTAAACCGTTCGCCTTGGCAGGAGAAGAGTCGAAACCGTTCCATCAAGAAGGTTGCAAACGGGGCGTTAAAGCAAAAGCAACGACATCAGTTGGTGGATGGCAACCAACTTCGATCCATTCCGTTAGATAAAAGGAGCCCGTCAG
This sequence comes from Anopheles melas, assembly GCA_000473525.2. Taxonomy (NCBI): domain Eukaryota; kingdom Metazoa; phylum Arthropoda; class Insecta; order Diptera; family Culicidae; genus Anopheles; species Anopheles melas. The sequence goes on along the minus strand of AXCO02003769.1, from coordinate 21,960 downwards.
TAGCTGAGCACAAAGATACACGGGCACAACTCGGTCGACCATTGTAATGATAATAGAATGCGGAGCTGCAAAAATACTGCAAGACATCAAACGCTTTAATGTAGTGCCATCGTGCTGGCGCGTGGCAAGATGACGCTGGCTGTGTGTGTGGGTGTTTGTGTGGGAGCTTGGAGCGTCAAGGAGATGGACACTGCTTCACACCGGATTCATGGAACGTAGTACATCCCCGGGCAAAGATAATGAAACAAAACATAACACTTTCGGAGCAAAATTAAATTGCTTCATCCGGAAAATTAATGCTATCAACAGCTTTATTAATCGTGCTGCTGCAATCGTGTAGCAAATGGTGTTTCGGTTGCAAAGGCACCGATCGTGCACCTAGCCGTAGTACAATCGAAAGCACGCTTGAGAGGAATCTTTACTCGAACTCAAACAGCACGTGGCTGAAGGGTCCTGGGTGCCCGGCGCCCGGAAGCTAGCACCGGTAAAAGGCTTCGGAATTAATTCTTTTCCCCTCGGTAAACCGGACGTCAAGGATGATTTCACGTAAATTATATCATCATCAACTGGTCCTCCGTGCTTGGATACTCCGAACCCGTGCACCCATGATCCGTACTCCATTCGCCCGAATCCGTTCAAAAGTTCATTCTTCTTCCAGTCCGAGAACTTCCCAGCTCAGCTGCTGGTAATGCTGGCAAAGTGGCGATGAAAAATGGCGACGAGAATGGTTCCGTATCAGCACAATTCCTTTCTTTTCACTAAACCATGGGAGAGGGCATAAAGGGGTTGCTCCAACAAGAGGAGTCGGTATGTGGAGAGTGTTGTATCCGTTTATGGAGTCTTGATAAGTCTTCGCAAGAATGTGAAACATTAAGCACTCTCGAGGCAGGGCTCAGACAAGTGGCAGGCAGCAAGAGCAAAGAGCCAACTCCTCCAGTGTAAGGTGGATGTTCTGATGACTCTCAAGATTTTGTTCCAACGCTCGGTTTCGTTGTAGAAAGATGGCTGCAAAAATAAATTTAGCACTCTCGAACGGGTTAAAACGCATCGAGTGGACCTGCCCGCTTATAGGATCAGCTGTGTGGTGGGTGCAAGACTCTGGGAACCGTTCCCGGAAGCTGGTTTATTTTAATTAGTGAAACGAGGTTGTTTTAATTCCAGGAATGAATAAAGCTCACAATGCTTTACTAGCAACCAGGAAGCTTGGAGGAATTCTTGGTGTGCTGCTTGAAATAATTTTAAGTTATTCACTGATGGGAAGTTGCAGTGTGGATCTTGCTTCCAGTACAGAACGCTCCTGTCGGAAGAGATGTTTCGATTTGCTTGAAAACGGCGTGCTCCAGGGTAGCTCTTCTTTACAGACATGAGCAAGGAACATATTTCAATTAATTTATATGACAAGAAAAATCAAACATGCACAAGACACGGTCCCTTCTCCTGGAACTCTAAAATATGAGAGTCAATATTTATTGCGCATACAGTGCAAGCGAATAGCCAGTGCCATTGTTCAAAGAAACATCCAAAACAACCACGGATTCGACCGGTACGACAAGCAAAACAGTTCCGATGGCCCTGAGGCGGTGGCAGCATGGAAACAAATTTGCATTTCATCCCTTACCCTGCGTTGGATTCGGACGGAATTAAATGAAAGATGAGATTTTCGACAATTCCAGAGGACGTATCAAACAAACGGTAACAGTTCATCCGTTTTGAACGACGACATCAGCTCGGTTTTGCAGGTTTGCTATAATTCAATCACTTCCTATGTACAAAATCCTCCCCACACACTTACTCCTTCCCGTTGATAGGAGTATTTTTGGTCGCATCCGTGTCCAAGCTTCAAGGCCTTAAAATTGCCTTGAGGCTCACAAAATACGATCAACTCGGTTCCATTTTAATCGTACATCATCATGCAGGTCCCGGTATCATCATCCATCATCCTACACGCCTTGCAAACATCATGCACCAGAATTCGGACAGTGCAATGTGCCCCTCTTTATCGTGTTTTGGTGTCGGTGTATGCTCAACGTCCAAACACCGAAACCCTTTCACACAATTTCAGACTGGCACGGCAGTCCGGTGGCGGCAGCTGCAAACCGTTCGGGGGAATAAACATCGCCCAAACACAATTCATCTGCTAATCTAAGCAAAGTGCCGTCTGAAGTGGTCCGTACGTGGATGCCTCTATCACTTCCCACAATCAGATGGTCAAAGATAGCAATGATTGTCCCTTTTCGGTTGAATGATGGATCACACAGCGAACAGTGGTTCGGGAGGCCTGCAGTGGCTGGATGCTGTACGCGCCTGGATGGAAGCATACCGACACACGGACGCTGGGTCCATGTTTCCGCGTGTGTCTGCCTCTACCAGGAAGTGCAACTACCTCTTGTCCCGGTCAGCCGACATTTACATAAATAATGCAGTCGAACTGAACAGTAAACATCAGCACCAGGTAATGGATGTTTGGGCAGGTTTGTGTGTATTGACAATCCTCCCCCTCCCTGTGGGGCAGCAGAAAGGGAGAACCTGTGGCGATGCAAAGGTATTGCAAATTATCCACAGGAACAGACGCAGTATCCCTTGGAGGCATCTTGCGGCAATGGAGGCGATTGGAGTTTGCTTTTACAGCATACCAGGCGCAAACACACGTGTATTAGTGTGTTTGGTTTGGTTTTATAAATGTTTGATTAGGGTCCATTTTGCGCAGGGGCACCAGATTGCTAGACATACCTACAAACTATTGTGACTGTACTCCCAGCGGGGATGTGTTCTATTAGGATAAGTAAATGGTTTAGTTTTGAACCTCTTAGATTGTCGTTGTAAATGATGTCAATGATTGGCAGTGCAATTTCTGCATCCAACTCTAGCAGTGACACTTCAATTTTCTAAACACAAACCTAAATGTTGGCCTTCAAACGGATTAGCCCCACAGGGAACGATGTTCTAATCAGCAAATGGGTTTTACACACATTTACATCATGCAACCACAAGCATACACTGACCCATGTCTGCAATCCAATATCGGGTCGACCAGTTCAACTGAACCTAAACCCAAAACTCGACCAAAACACTCTCCCACCATCGTGTACACATGTATGCACTAATCTCGCTAAATCAAAATCGTTATCATCATCCCGTCTGGCCCGAGGCAGACCTCGTTCATCATGCAGCAGGGCAAAAATAGACGAACCCCTCAAACTCAACGAAGGTACCATTATTCAAAATGCCAGCCAATGTGCTTTTACGTGAGGACTTTTCCTGAAGCGAAAGCTGACGAAGCTTTCGCGAAACTCGCCTGTAAGCCGCTTGCCATGAAGTCAAGCTAACACGATTTGTGTACTACAGAAGTCAGACTTTGCAATGCTGACTGATGACCTATATAATGTCATGGGCAGTGGGAAACGAGATCGATATGTTTAACAAAATCTTGTCAAGACTTGTTTTGTATCATTTTAGATCACTCTTAATTTTTCGCCCAATTAAATGTTCGTTTCAGAACCGTCTTTATGTATTGGATTGGAAATGATGTAACCCGTGCCGTGCTTCACAAAATTAGCCATTCATTAGCAAGAGCAACAATACTACCCCAATGCCGTGTGTGTCTGCGTCCAAAGCCATCCACGAATGCACCCTCGGCTTATGGCATCAAATTTATGTCGCTCGTTCGGTAAGTTCCTGTCAAAGCCTTGTAATCATAATGCTCTACCAACCGCCCGGTACAACCCGCTTACTAGCAACAGTGGTAAAGGCAAGCAAAAAAAAAAGCATGGAATGAAACAGCGCACCCTACCACCGAGAGCAACCCGAAGCGATACACTGTACGATGCCAATTACGGACAAGCTCCGGCTGTACAAATAAACAGACAGTGGGGAAGGGTTTCAGGTGCCGTGGTGCCAGCTGAAGAATGCTGGGATGGATGAGGCACGCAAGGACAGAAGAGAGCAAGGATAACATGACTAAGTCCATCATACACGCTGACACGTCTACGGTGAGCAGAGAGTGTAAGCTACAGAGAGCGAGAGGGAGAGACAGAAAGGGAAAGCATATCAAGGTCCCGTACACCGAGAACGTTGTTCAAATATGAGCCAAAACAAATGATCCTCGTTTCATCATACGTCAGGGCAGGGACTCTCTGTCTGTCTCTCACTTACTTAACGTACGATTTTTTTTTTAATATTTTCACAATGTCTTTAGGGGTAAAGCAAGGCCACAACCTAACTACACACCTGATGTCGCTTGCTGTCCCGTGGCAGCCGGGGGTTGAAGCGGATGTGCCATGTCGTACGTGTTTATCTTTGACAAAGTCAAAACCCTGACGTCGCAAGGCAAAAGGCCGATGGGTCGGTGGGTGTAGGGGTAAGGCCGCACGAGTCTTCCGGCGAAAAGAAACAACGCAGCGCAAGCGGCCGGACGGGAAAATGAGTCCCCGGTGCGCATCAAAAGACAAAATATCACTCAAAAATAGCCGGAAGGATTAGCGGCGACCGTCCCAGGGAGACTGCCATCTTCCTGAATCTGGTGGGCAGTGAAAAGTAAAGAACGCACACACACACACACACGCACACAAGCACAAAAAGGAATAGAGTCTTCACTTCAATGCTCTTGTGGATGCCGTTGGTTCTTTATCTGTATTAGGCTCCTGCCCACACTGCCTCCCACCACAGGTCAAGGATTTTGCCCGGCAGTGCCCGAGACCACAAAGAAGATTGTATAGGCAGGGCAGGGCTTTCATTTGATGAAACATTCTTCGGCGCTTCCGGCATCCCGGGGACGGAATCGAAAGTTTTGACGGATGTGAGCTTTCGATCTCGCTTTGCTCGAGCAACCTCTTCGCGAAGGTTGAGGTTAAAGTTGCGTTTACATTTGACGGTGAATTGACTTTCCATCCTTTATTTGTCCCTTTTGTGAGAGGCGGATGTGTATCCGCTGATACGTGGAAACAGGGTCGCCATGATTAGCTAATCGGGCCGGATGCTAGTGTGTGTGTGTGTGTGTGTGTGTGTGTGTGTTTGTGTGTGTGTGTAAGTTTGGATCTTACGGCACGGTTCTTCAAGCTAATTTTGCCGCAGTTCTTTTTGTTCTGCCTTGTATGTTTCCGTTTCTGTCCCTTAGTTGCAGGGTTACTCAAGCCAACACCATAAAGATGTGTTTCAATCCCACATACAATGGTAACTCAAATGAACTGTCATTGATTGGTTTCAACTACATTGAACATACGATTGACAATGTGAAATTGTAATTTTTGATCTGGAAATTACACTGACAATGATGAGCTGGCTAACACAACCCTGCAATCCTACTCGAGGTCAGCTTAGAACGCGCCCGTTATCTCCAGAATCGTACCCTTGTCATCGATCGAGCAAGATTGTCCCTGGCACGGTCGGCTTGGCTGATGACGATGATAAGCCGGTCGCTCTCGTAGCCGCGACTAAGCTTACACTGTCATCAAATCAAAGCCTTTCGTAAAAAGCGAGAAGGACAAAACTTCTCGAGCAAGTTGTTTAATAAAAAAATGTAAAGAAATGAGTTTTTTTTACTTTTTTTTTCAAATTAAACAACAGTATTCACGTTTTTACTTTAAAATAAGCCTTCGGTCTTTTTGCGAATTATGCTCAAGATACAATCCCTGCTAATTTAATGCCCCAATTTATTGCATAAAACACCTCAAACCTCTTTAAACTCACCGTGCGTCTCAGTTTTTTATGCGTTTCGCAATTGCGAGCCTATGTTTAATGCGTTCTCCATGGAAGAAATAAATGTCGAATAATTCATCGCCCACTCTCGACACACATCCCGCCCTGCTCGTTACCGCTTCGTGCAGTTACACACATTCTAGCCACCATTTCAAGGCTACGCTAGGGTAAAACTCCCTCGCGTGTTTGCGTAGGATGCATTTAAGAAAAACAAAGCGATTCACGATGTACTGCACCATTTTCTAAAGCAAAAAAAAACACGAGAGGGAAGTTAAATTACACCATTGCACACACACATAAACATTACGCCATCCCACACACTTTCGTTAGCTCTTTCTCGGTCTCTTTCTCTCCTTACCCATTTTGCTTTCTAATGAGACGTTTTGCAGCATTTAATTACCGCCACCCAGCTGACGCGGGACTGCTTCGTGTTCTTGCTGAACTGCGCGACTTTGAAGCAAATGCTCGCCACAGTGCGTAGGCTTGCGGCAGTGATTGCAGTGCTGCTCGAACTGTTTACGTAGTCGACGTAACGAAGGAGAAAAACACACACACAAACACAATTAGTCCCACCGTACACACTCCCCTCTGGCAGCCGTTGGTGGTGAAAGATTAATTGTGGAATTATTGAAGACATATTTTTAGATGTATAAGTAAGCATGCACAGTGCTGAAATGGATCGCTGAGATCGTTTTGCTGCTACTGGTTTTTCTGGTGCCATGACCAGGATTGTATCGAACAATTTTACCGAGCAAAACTACGTTCATTATAGTAAGGACATTCCGACAGTTTCCTCCAAAGGAATTCATTTTGAACAGATCACTAAAATGACTGCCAACAGGCTTCCCGATTCAGCTTACCATTTTCAGCTCCCACATCCATTCAATACATTTTAATCAAGCTCAAACCCTCCACTCAATATCCATTATATAGTATTGAGCCTCCAGATCAGCATTCCCGTTCAATGCCCGCTTACCGACTTCCCGAGCCAGCAGGAAGAAGCTCGTTAGCGGGAAGCATTAATTCTTATTTTACCTTAAACGACCGTACATTCGACGGGCCCCGCACATCAGCGCACATTATCTGTGAGCTGAGTTTTTGGAACAACGATCCTGAGAGTCGTAGAATGACGTTCCCGGAGCTCTTCATCCTCCCTCGATTCCGTGCACCGCTTTCATCGGAAGGCTGAAATCTTAATTATTTCTGACAACCTCCGGAGCTGTGCTTCAGCAGAAAGCGGATAAAGCAACTTCACCATACGTACGTACGTACCTACACAACGAGCTATGAGTGCATAAACTAAGCGCACTGCCACAGCAAAATTAGGATAAACGGAAGGAAACACATAACAAATTAACGTCACAGCGTCCATGTAGCAGGCGCTAAACCAAACTCAGCCCGGGAGCATCGTTCTATATTATTCAAATTAACCTCTAACGCGGAAGTTACGTGCGGCTTTCAATCGGGTTTCGGGTTTTTATTTTCTGCTGTGCATCTCTTTCACTCCCAGGCCGCTATTCCCATTTTCCATTGAGAGGCTAAACGGGTAACATCATTATAATCAGGGATGGAGTTAAGCTCCGCCACACGTAACCTGTTTGCCATGAAAACCAAACGATACGAGCAGTTCTGATAGCGAATGACGCACAGCGTTCCCATACCGTGACAATAATAAGCTTCATTTAATACACAACCCCGTGTTGGGACACAAACTCCGCAGCTTCTCCGATTGCTATCTTCCTCCCAGTCTGATCGCTTCAAGTCAACACACCTTCTGGGAAGCACTGGGAAGAAGTTGGGAAAACTTTTTTGACATTTTGTGTGTATGTTTTTATGTCTCATGCTTGAAGCTTTTGCATGGCACCGGAGTGGCTTAACGAAGAAGCAGCTTCCAGTGGCTTCAGCGTGCTGCTGGTTAAGTGGAAAAGCACATACAAGGAAAAACAAAACACATGAAGATTCCCATGTGAATGCAATCGCACACGTACAAGCTTTCTTCCCACACAGGCGCTTGCTTTCTACCTGTATGTTTGCGCAGAGTGGATGGTACCGGAGTACCGTTAGGATCGCAGCAAAAAGATGGGAAATGAAGAAGAAAAATAAAAATAATGTGTATAGAAGCATTATTTAAAGAATGTCTAATGCTTAAAGCTTTTGCTTTGCTTCATATTTCTCCATCACACATTCGCTTTGATCGATATTCACGAGTTTGGCGCTAATCCTAATGAACTTATTCCGTATCGTTCACCGTTCACCCTGCAGTCGTATGCCGATCTAAAGATAGCCGGGAAGGTGATTCAACAAGTCTAATAACGAGAAAACATATAAAGTGAAATGACTTTGATTGCTGCCTCAGTGTGTACATGAAACGAACGTTTAACGCTGATAAAGAGGTCTAATATTGTAAAGAACTTAAGCAGTGTGGTAAAAACAGTACTATTCGTTGTGTATTTGAAATCATTTTTAAATTGATTATACTTTTCTTCAGTCAAGATCAGTATTTAATACTGACTGCTCAATATACTCTCAAAACTTAAATGTAATGCTTCAAAAATAGCACGAAGATCAAAATAAACGGATAATAAGACATTATCAATCAACAGCAAAAGAACCCATAAACAAATCTTAGAACATTTTGGAACAATCACCAAAACATTAGGGCCTTCGTAGCTAAGAGGTAGTGTAATTAGACATAATGAATCTACAAGTTGAAACTATTATACTATACTAACAATTATACATGATTTTTTCTAAGTATTCTTCAAATTTATATTCTTATCATTATTTTTTACTCAAAAACTATTCTGTGTGAGCTCCTACCAAAACAAACCAACCATCACCTTCAGTCGAGCAACACTCTTCATGGATCCTTGTATTAGCCCACTTTGAATACCCAAAACCACTCTAACGTTATCTAAACCTGTTTCCTATTGTTTCATGCTTCACAGAACCGCTTAACATCTTCCCCGTCAAACAGCATTATCTTGATGCCGTTGCCATTTTTCGGCGGAATCTAAATTTTCCCAAAAATGCGCCAGTGCATCGGATGAAAACCACTTCCTGAGCCTGAACTCCAATCTGTGCTATACATCCCATCAAACCATCTATTCTGGTTGCCGTACGTGTGCAATAACTATTTGTCGCTATTGAGAATGAGAAAAGTTTTCACAAAATTCTATTAGCCAACAACGGCAACGACATTAATTGCCTTTTTGGCAAAACCACCACCGGCATAAAGTTCACAACTAAAAACATCCTGTTAATCGAGCACCTCGGAACAACCTTGCATAACAAAGTGCGATGCACCGGTCTAAAATACCCTCCGGGTAGCCAGCACATATCTTTCAGTGCAATCTTAATAGTCTGTCACTTTTCTGAACTTTCTGTTCATTTGTGGGAAGAGAGGAGACACGTACAACGAAGACTTGCAGAGTGGCAATTTCGTACGAACAACTATTTCATTCTCCTATCAGATGTGCATTGTATCCGTTTTGTTCTGCTTTCCCAGCCCCGAACGATACACTGAAATAAGATGCAAATTTATGCCGTACCCCACCACACATACATGTCCACATTAACCCTTTCCCCCTCACTATTTTTTTTTCTGTTTCAAACCAGGTCCAAGGGAGTGCCGACTTGTTTTGCAGGGCGTGATTCTTTATTATTATTTCCGTGTTTTATACGCAATCCACAACCCATCCCGTGCCACCGTTTCGAGCCTAAAGTCTCGGCTACTTCCAAGGGGTTTGCCTTTGCCGTTGACTGACAAAAACAGAGATGTAAATAAAAAAAATGAAAATCTTTCCCTGTCCCAATCACACAATCTCCGGCGCTTTTCCAAACCGTTGGCAACCGGTGAGGTAGGCCAAACTGAATGAGGACGGACCAGGGAGTAATTTCACCGCTACGGGTAGTTACCCATTCTGGGGTTTTTGTTTAATTTTTCCTTCCAGTTTTAGACCACTTTCGTTTCCCATCTTTATTGTGTTTTAGTTTGCAGTTGTTTCTCTTTCTTGTTCTTTTTCTATCATCATCAGAACTTTCACCGCCACATGGAAACGTACGAAAGGGCACTGTTGTTCTCCATTTTCTTTGCCACGAGTAAAGTCTCTTGTGCGTTCCTTTTTTTTGTCGTCTCGGCTGCCCCCCCCTACTTTGCCGTAACTTTCATTGAGTTTACACGCTTGTCCTTTCGCTGTTTTCATACTTTCCTTCCCTTCTCCTCCAGGGTATAGTTTTTCAACCCGCCACGGAACCACGCTCGCTGACAAGCAGCAAAGTCACTTGCAGGCAAATTAAAATAAATGTACATTGAAATGAATTGTCTGGTGATGATTTTCGCACAACTTCAAGCAAAGCGTAATTAGTTGCTTTCGGTTTCCTGCTGTTTCTTTCCACTGTAAGCCGTTTCGTTATTGTTGCTGCTGTATTCTTGAAATTAATACGCTTCATACAGTCGATCGATAGAAGGTTTCGGAGTGATATTTTTGTACCATTTTTAAAGAACAAAATGAAACGCTACATATCCTTTGTGCACAGGAAAACTATAAAATCTTTAGGAATGCATTTTCACATCCGGTGGATTATGCACGGCTCGATTAACAGCGCACCAGCCGGCAGCGAATGCAAAATTAAATCCTCACCGGAAACCGAAACCCATCCTCCAGCCTCCGCGCTGCATACTTGCAACATTCCGACCATTTCCAACGCTATCCGAAATGCATCCTAAAATACATCCTTAAGCACTTCCGGTACAGGCTGTTTGGCTCGGATCGCTTTGTCTTGCAGAGCTAGTTTGGCCGCTGGCTTTCCCTTTCCACCCCCCCCCCTTAACATCACACAGCAAATTAGAGACAACCACTTCGTGGCTTCCGTTCCAGATGCAATTTTTGGTTGGCCTAGCTTTCTCTGGTACGTAAAAGTTCGTCTGCTTAGAGCATATTGGCTATGGGACGAAATCTTAACGGCGGTTGCTGTAGCACAGCCTCTGTTTTCTCTACCCACTGGTTTCAGTCTTTCGATTTTGGAGCGAAAACTTGTTTGCCTCGCTTAAAACCCCGGCCCAGAAGCGACAAAGACGTAGCAATTTCTAACAACTGGGAAACCGGACCGGACATGGTACTGGAACTTTTATTATCTCTTGCAAGAATAGTGGAAACTGTATAAAAATGAAAATAAAAACACCCCCCAAAACTGGTTCAAGCTGAAAGCTGAAGCTCTTAGTAAAAGATATTCCACGGAAAAAGTAGTGAAAACATCTAGTCACAGGCTAATTGAAACGGATAACAACTGTGTGCAGATGTTTGTGTGTTTTTGTTCCGGATAAACATTTTCTTTAGTTTTATTGCTTTGTGAAATTATTCCAGTATTTCGGATGTTCACTAGTATGATCATCATTTCTATAATTTTCTATTAGGTTGAGTAGTTATAAACACGGATCTGAATATGTAGATGAAGGATATGCTAAATTAGCATTTTTATATTATTTTCTAATTTCTCTTCTTCAACGCATCGCAATCATAATGATTGGTGATGGTTCTAGAGATGAGTGCCAAAATATCGTCCTTTGTATTCCGTGTAGACACGACTACAAAGGAAAAAGAAAGCTCAGAGTGAGTAACAAGGTTTTTTTTTATCAATCTACCAGGAAGGTATCGAATCCACTGACCCTAGGAGCACCGTCCCTACCAGCCACGCTAGCATGCGAAATCCCCCGGAGTGGTAACTCCGGTTTTCACAAAGGTTTACAAAATGTTATCCATATCTATCTATATTTCCAGTTTTTATACACAGAAAATCTTAGGCAAAACAAGAACAATATCATGATTGGACTCTTTGGGACGTGATTCATGGTTTAGAGTTGACGCATGCAGCGTTTCGCTCAATTCGTTTCCGTACGAAACTCCGCTACAAAACCACTTCTGCACGGAATGGTCACCCCGCGGGTGACCCCAGATTGGCCCTCCGTATCGAGATACCGCGAGCTCTGATTGTCCCGACTGGGTGGCTGAACACGTACAGCCATTTGGTTTGATGAATTGCTCAATGATCGTCGAACACGTTCCTAGCTGACGCAGTATTTGTGGCGCATGATTCGCATTCGAGCTACGTTTAGCTTTGTTTACAGCAAATAAAACTTAAAAGCTTTTACAAGCACTATCAATAAACCATTAATTAAAAATCCTTCTTATAATTGTTTTTCTATATTATTTTGTCGCTAATTTGTCACACACTGTAAAAAAGATGAAAACAGTCCATCGATTGCATACCCTTAGGCGTATAAGCGCGATGACTGTTTTTCTGTTTGCTAACGGCTTTAACAAATTGTTGTTGTTACATATGACTTAGAGGCTATTGATTTGGAGGGTCTCTTTTGCCATTTGGCTTTAACAAATTGCATTTTTGCTGGTACGCTCTATGATGAATTTGGCTTTTGAAGATTTTTGATAAAATAAAACGCCAAATTGTCAATATTTTGTAATCCTTTATTCTTCTTATTTGCAAAGATGTGATGCTTCAAAATGTCTATAGTTTTCAATTTTCATGACAGAACTATGTGAGAACAAGTTATGCAGTACAATTAAATTGATCAATGTGATGAAATGAGTGTTGACCTTTTGAGTCGTTTTTGGCATGAATTTGTACTTATCCAACTCCAACACATCAGACAAACACACACTCTTCGATTGCTAATGGAATGAAGCAATGCTTTCACCAGCACCCGCTCCTCACGTACCCTTTCATTGTACAAACCAACAAACCAGCAAGCGGAGCTGACCGGAACAAGGCAAAAGTGGAAAAGTTTGAACGCCGTGTTGCTACACTTTGCTCGGGATGCGCCATTTCCAGCAGGGCTTCTGGGCTAATGGGACGGCCAGGCTGGACCCTGGAAACACTGTGAACACACACAAATGTATAGGTATGTTTGGCTGTGCATACTATGGTGCGTGAAGAGCGTAGGCATACAGAAATAACTTTAATTAAAATAACTTTCATTACGCCACAGAGGGCCGAAATGTGCAAGCCGGCAGTGCGGATGTTTTGATTACCTTATGTACTGTTTGTCTTCTCTCTCGCATATGCTTACTCTTTTTCTTGCTCTCGCCTTTTTATTGTGTGCTCTTTCTCTCCCTGTCTTCATCCAGCCCAACATTATAATGAAATGCCAACTTTATTTTGGGAAAAAACTTTTTACCCACTTTCGACACATTGCATCGACATAATCGTGTCGTAGATTCCGCTTCGCCAGTGCGAAATGGAAACTGTCCCCGATCGTTACAGCCCAGCTGCTGCCAGCTACATCTAGCGCATCGTTCGAGGTTACTAGCGATAGAAGCAACTTTTCAAGGGCGAATGGTTGGTTGTGTTTTTTGTGTGTGTGAGTGAATGTCAATTTTGTCACTAGCTCTACGGAAGTGTTGTAATCGGGTAGCAAGCTACAACAAAATTTCATTCCGAGCAGGCGTGCTATCACTAGCCGTACTTCTGTAACCTTTAATGATGCGGAAAGCTTTTCCGGCGTTATAATTACCGTAAAGAGAAAACAACTGCAACATGCCACAAAAGTTCCTCACACTTTCAAGAAAAGTAAACAACAAGAAATTTCCGTTTAAATGTTCAACTAAATAAATGGTTGTATTTGCCCATTATTATTTTATTATTTTCTGTAAAAGAGTTTGAAATATTTTGGTTTTACAGAGGTATGAAACCAATCTTATCACTTATAATTCACGTTGTGAAAAGTAATAAATCACAAAATAAAGTTTTTTTAACAATAAATGTAATATGCAAAACCTTAACGTCTTCTTCCAAAAAGCAGCGACGTTCTGATTAGAGCACGATTTCAAGTGATTTTCCTTGAAGCTACACTCCTGCTCAATAAATACACACGTGCCAAAGTGCCTTCTCGTTGGCACAATGGTTGGCACTTACTACTATTCAACCGAATAATATATTCCTGTAACGAATCTACGCTCAGCTGTGTCCCAACCCGAACCGTTTGTGAATATTCCTCAAGACACGATTACTTCTCCAGGTGGAGGTCACCTTTCCCGTATGATAAACGAGTGGCACAACTTCAGTTATTATCCAATTCCGGTGCTCCGTTTCCACCATCACCCTTCTCACACCTACACACAGAACAGCGCCCCCAGATGATGACGATGCGGATGCTACGGAACTGAAAAGAACTCTACATCCGCCTACCCGTTGGTCTGGTGTTGGCGTTTATGCTACCTCAACAAACCCTCCACCACCACCACCAAACCAGGGATGATATCGGTAAAAGTTATCCATTTGATTGAATTTCCATTTGCATACGAACCGATCTGGCCAGGGCTTTGCCGGAGTGCCGGAAAACCCGCAGCAAGGATTTCCCGAGATCGAATGCAAATCAAAGTGATCCTTGTGCTCGGTCTGCTCGGTGGAAAATGTTATAATTAATATTCTGTATCTGTGCGGGTTGGCCCGCTCTCGATACGAACGGCACTGTGATCTGTGTGTCCAGGAGGTTTCCATCTTCCCTCCTTTCCCTCCTTTTCTCTCCACAATCAAGCAAAACTAAATTTAAATCACGTCCGATCGATTCTATTAAAATTTGCATCGATATAGGCCGAGGGACAAAACGCCAAGTACTGCTCAGAAAACCCACCACTTCACAATCTCACTCTCTTACTGTTCCACTCGCTCGCTCTCTCCCTCTCTCCTTTCGATTTTGTTCACGTCTAGCTCTACTCAAGTGGTCCACGACTGAAAAACCCCTGAGTAAGTGCCGAAATCACGAACCGTGTGAAGATTTCACGTGCCAGCATTTTCCGTTCGAGAGGGCACTTCACCGACGAACGGCAAACGGTTTTTGAGCGATTTTTATACGATGAAACGCCCCGTTTCATGGGGTGCCGAAAAGGTGCTGGGTGAATCTGCGCCGGATAAATCCGGCCTTTAAATCCTCCTCTCTTTTGCAAAGAAAAAAGTGTAGGGCGCGTACCGAGCCAGAAATAAAAAATGAAAAACATACTTTCAAAATCAAGTAATGTTTCACATCCTTTACTTTAGCGCGGGGGAAAAAACAGAGCTAAAAACCAACAAAAAATGCTACCCTTCAAGCGAATCGATACATTCCATGCACTGGATCGCAGTGGCGGTGCAGGCTGGTGGATGGTGCAGACGGGCAAATCCAAAATAATCGAACCAGAAAAGCTTCCCTTCGTCGAAGGTCGGCGAGGCGGTAGGCGTGTTGGCGACTTTTTAAAACCTTTCCCTTCGCATCGTCCTCATTTTTCTCCACGCCGTACAATCTTTGGTACAGCGAATTTAAAGACAGGATGAGCAGAGGGAGAGAGGGAAATAAAAGGGTAAAAATGTACGAAAAAGGCCCTGGGATAGCAAAATCTTTGATAATACAGTCGCAAATTGATAAGGGCCAAGCGTACGGCCGGTTCTTGAATTTTACCAAAACCTGCACACACACACACAACGAAACATTCACTGCAGCATTTCTTTCGTGTCTTGTGATCTTTCATCCTCTCACCGTTTTTCATTGGCAAAGGGTTGTTTTTTAATTGTCCTTAAAGCCCACTTTGGGAAGCGGAACGTTGCCAGACAAGTGGTTTGGCGCAAGCGAAGCACCACTAATTAAAGCTAGAAGACGGATCACCTTCATTACTTGACTTTGAAGCCTGTGTTCGATCGAGATAGGCCACGCCGCAGGAAAAGAAACGGTTTTGAAGTTAGATTATTACAAAAGGTATATCATACTTAAAGAACAAGATTCAATGTAAAAACATGCAAGCTGTAAGGCGACTTAGTACCAAGTTTCGAATACATGTATCAGTTTTGAATTTGTTTCATGAATGAAATTTGTGTCTGTTTTCTCGTTTACTCAGGATTATTTGCGGTAAATTCACGAAAAATATCCGTAGTAATTATCAAAGTGTTTTATTTCATTGATATTGATTCGTTTACATTTCACTGCTTTAAGACGGTATGATATCGATATCATTTTTAATATTTTCTTTAAGAAGAAAATAGTAGTAAAATAGCTTTGAATAATCAATTGCAAATTAGTATTTGCTTTCGAGGCTGAATCCAGTACCAAGCAGCCGGATAGGCAGTCCTACAAAGGCAGACGACGAGCATGTTATTAAGTCGTACGAGTTAATAACTGTGCCACAGGACCGCCCCAAACTAACTATTGCAGTCGAATTCGCATTACATCAAAGAACATTTTTGTTTTCATTTCAATTATCTGCTTTTATAAATTTTGCCAAGAATAGCTTAATTTAACTAGAACGAGATCAAATGCAAATATTACACAATATTCACTTTGAGTGATTTCATAAAGAACTAACGGTTACTAATACATGTCCCTTTATGTACTTAGTAGTGCTACATATATTACTTAAAGAAAATCCAGAAAGAATTCCAAAATTAATTTGAACACTTCACTCAATTCACTACATTCACTCAGCCGAACAGCAAATTACAATCGCTCGAAACACTAATGATACTACTGTCAACCTTTCGCTCATACCCTCGCTCACGAGTCCCAAAGCGATACATAAAAATCGCCATCGCCCGTGCGGAAATGAATTGCTCCGTAGTGACGAATTTTAATACCCCGGTAGTTGTAATAAATTTTGTTCACCCTTCCATCCAGCAGCACCCCCTTACAAGCGCGGCCGTAGCCAAATCCGACCAGCTTTTAACCACACGTTTGCTCACAATCAAGCGCCAATGCCTGAAATACGTGTATCGAATTCGAAAGTACGTGATTTTTCCGGATTTTTCCGTGCCTGCTCGCTCCCAAGCTAGCGTTACCAATCAGAAGAGACGAAAGGATGGCTGGAAAGGAGGGGGGGGGGCGAGGAAGGTCCAAGGTAAGAACAACCTGGACGACGATATTTACTACAGCATTACTTCCAAATCACGGCTGGCACGGTGGTTGATTTGTTCGCTCGTTCGTTCGGTTTTCCCAGAACCAGAACTTTTGCGTTGACCGACCGGCATGATCCACCGTCAGGCAAGCAGGTTGTAGCAAACCCCGCCCCAGTACGAACTACCGTCCACCAATAAATGTGTGATGTATCGCCGCTGTGTACCTGTACCAAAGGGCGAAGCGGGGAGATCCGGCAACTTACACTCATCGGGCGGTAATGGAGCTATGCAATAAATTTCGTTCAAATGCATTAGTGCGCCAGAGGGTCTGGGGGCTCACCTGCAGCTCCAACATTTCACCGTTGAACCGGAACCGGAACCTGAGAGAAAGGCGCCCGGTTCTGCAACGCTCGGCTCGGTGTCGGTGGAAAGGTTTTTTATTTTCTTATTTTGGTGGCAGTTTTGGTTGGAAATGAATTAGTTTTCCAAATGGCACGACCTAAGTTTTGCGAGCCGGTGCAACCGTTATTGCAGCTGGTTGTAAATAATTAAGCAATAGTGGTAAGAGGAAATGTACAACAAGCTGTAGAGAACTTAGAGAACAAACTACTTTAACTTTTTTTCAAATGTAATTAGGGTTCGGGTTTGATTTTTATCACACGATGAAAGATTTTTTTTTTCCGTGGTACAGTCGTTGACTCGAACGACTCAATAACTTGTCATGGGTTCAAGCCCTCAATGGACCGTTCCACCGTAGCAAGGACTGACTATTTGGCTACGAGGTACTGAATAAAGTCTTGAAAGTCTGTATAGGCCGGCGTGTCCGCGTAGGACGTTTACACAAAGAGAAAATGGAGAACATATGAGAAAAAATGGAGATTTTGATAGAAATTTGCTTTGCAGCTATAATCCTCTCTAGAAAAAAAAAACCCAAAAAAAATTAATAAAACATAACGGCAGGCAGTGAAACTGAAAAAAGAAACAGTACATTCAAATCAACCCATTGATCCACACTGCACCATATTTAAGCTACCAGAATGACGTCCTAACGTTTCTCTAATTGTAGCGACTAATTAATTGATGGCTCCATCGCTACATTTGCGGCTTTCCAATTATCCAATTTGCGACTAGCATTGTACCAGCACCGTCACATACCTTTAGGAAAAGAGTGGAACCTCGTCCCCGAATGACATGCACTTGGAATGACCAACAAACCGCGCCATCATTTTGGAACGATTTCCATTTACACTTCGATTAGATTGGACAATTTTACTTCCAATTTGTCGTTTAACATGAAGCAGGAATTTATACTTGTGGCCAATGTTGCCAAGCCATAAAAATGCCCATAACCAAGCACATTGGTCCATTTACAAAACCAGCACTTTGAATAGATAAATTAAGTAGCACCAGCAGAGAGAAAGAGATTTTGGTTTGGAGTATCTAGCGAACAGCTGACCCAGCAACAGAGGACTGCGTAAATTAGCATTACTTCTTTCCACTTTTGACAAATAGCGGTTATTTTTCTTCCATTTCTTCCACCACTATCACTACCGAGAGCTATTTGATTTGAAATCAAAATTAACTCCCACCGGATGCAAAACACAACACTTTCGGCAGGAGAACTTCAGTTTTGCTTCCGCCTTACGCCCATCGGTGAATGATCGTTTCCGGGTGGGCTGTAGGTTCACTCACCTTCTGCTCATCATTACTTCAACAGTTCTGGAGCAACTTTTTAATGAATTTTAAAATGATATATTATTTTCTCCCGCCAAAGATGCTTACAAAAGGCCAAAATCAATCAATTATAAGACACCGTATTGACGGGAATGTTGTTGCTGGCTGCGCGTGTTTTGGCTCGCGGGTTTTGAGAGTTGTTGTTGAACGATTCCCCTTACCACAGACGGGTTTTAATTGGTTTCGAGTGCCAGTGTCCTTATGATGAACGATACCTATCCATCGCGTCGGAGAAGACCTTGCTCTGTTCACTGCAATTTGTGAGTTGTTTATATCTTTAAATTGAAACTCGCTACCGACCAGAAACAATTTCTTTCCGACAAACCACATTTACAATAAACGCTCCCATCGTACAGAGAAACCTGAAAACAGGTGCTGCTAACAATGATATAACTTTATTTGCCAGCTAGTAAACCGTACGTTTCCAGCGTTCGACAAGCTTCAGTTTTGCGCTCGAAACCGACGGCCACCCCAAAATCAATGAACCCTCTACCGCTAGTGGCTTTTACCGGAAAACCTCTAATAAGCTCTATTCTTAGCCGCCCGACATTGATTTCGATGCTCAAACAGGCCCCAAACGTCTTCAGCAGCTAAACACGCCGGCCCCGCCGCGCTCCACACTCTAATGCTGTAATCGAAAAGCCACAATATTAATTTATTCATAAAACTAGAATGCTTTGCACGTGGCTGGTATGACAAAGCGGCGGAGTTCATGGCAAAACAGGGGGAAGCCGGTTACAGCCCGGAATAGTACCGAACGGTATCGGAAAAGCACAAAACGCACATACGGACGACATTTGAATTTTCGTCTTTACGATCCACTTCCTCGGAGCGGAAGCAAAGGGGAACCGCAGCGAGAACGAAAGGAGACGTAGGCTTATGACTTTCTTCCACGCCGCTCCGCAAAACCTCTGGGCAATCGATAGAACAAAACACAGCCTGATCCTGTACCTGGTTGAAGGCATGCGAGGGAATAGTCTGAACCGGAAGCGGCGAGACAAGAAATCGATGCTGTTCGGTGCCGTGGTTTTGCCTGTTTCGAAACTCCTTCCGGCCACTAAACTTCTGTCGTGGGTGTCTTCTTGGCCTTTCTCTCGCACTGAGTTTGGTAGCTAAGCTCACCGACGGGACCTACCGACACCAAATACGAAAGTCAGGTACATTTGAGTGCCATTGCCCGGCTTTTCCATCGCCGCATGTTTTCCCTCGTTCCAATCTCCCTACCACAGACAAACGGTTTCCCATTATCTCGCAAGCGTAAACGTACAGCCATAATCCTAATCTGGGAAGCGCCGGCATCGTTTCCTTCACTCTTATACTGCCACTTTTCAACAGTTCTGCTCACTCTGCACCCACTCGTTGCCCGGAAGTGAACCCACGGGAATCTTTTACCGTCTGTTGTACCTTTGCTGGGTCTGGTGTCTGGAACAGGGAAAGTCGATCGAAATGTTGAAATCTTGTTTCGACTTCAATTAGTGTCAGCTTGGTCGTGTCGATAGTGGTACATCTGCCTACCACCACCACCACCACTATAGTGGCATAGTGGAGGCTGAGGATGCCTATCGTTCGGCTGTTTAGGTAGATGCCATTCTCCTGTGCTGTGTGAGAGTTTCTGTGTTTGAATTTATCTTAAGATACTTGCTAAGCCGCTGCTGAATATGAGGAGTTTTCTTTCCACGATGTTGCATTTCGGAAAACTGACAAGGCACTTTGAAACGTTGAAAAGGTAAAAAGTTAAGTTAAGCTCAGTAATGTTAGAAAACGGTTAGAGTTCGTACATGGTGCACGAATATTATTTGGCTTATATTTATTGATTAAGTGATCTAATTGCACATATGATCGCTGATCATTACTTATATATTCATTTATAACACATTGTTGGAACACGAAAACAACCAAAAACGAGTTGAATTCTTTAACATGGGTTTATTATAGAAACGCGCTAAATAATTAGCCATTTTTTCCCGCTAATCAGTTTGCAATGGTTTGGATTTCTTCGGTTAATCTTAAAATAATAGAAATCTAATAAAAAATGAAACGGAAGCATTTTCTGCAAACAAATTTTTTATACAGCTGAATAAATTAAAATGATTAAAGAAGAAATCATACGAACGGCATGAAAAATTGTACAAATTGAAAAAAAAAACATAATTTAACTTTACCTGCTTCCTACAAAACTATCAAACAAACAAAACAAAAACTTACCATAATACTGTGATTCTTTCATTAATTGGTTGTTTTAGAACCAAACGCAACAAAACAATAAAGAACATTACCAATCGGTTGAAATTGTGCTTTACTTACGAATCGTTTATTTAAATAGCTTCTGATTGATATGATTTACTGCTAACAATGCTTGCTGCTGCTCTACGAGGTCAACGAGATACGATTTGGAAATGGTTCGATTTTTACCCGAAAACCCACCCCGAGAAGCGAGGTGTCCCATTTTTTATTCTTCATTTTCTTTTCTCTTTGTTCTTTCGGGAGGTATCGAGTAAAAATACGAACCATTCTATGGTTTACAGCAGTCAACAAAAGGCTCATACGACCAGCACGCAGCACTTGCTCCCATCGGTACAATCGGTGGACGGGCGCTGTAGCTCTTCGGCGCATCGCTCCATACAAGCGCCGCGGTACTCGTGGCAGGTGAGGTTGCTCGCGGGTTTTACTGAAACGGAAAGCAAAAACAAAACAATTAACAACACAATCGAACATCAACAAAACCAATTTTTGCAACGGTGATTGTTCGAGAACTAAAGCACCGGTTGCCTACCTTCGTAGCAGCAATCAACGCCCAGGTGGGTATTTTCCGGACACAGTCCACTGTTTGCTGGCCGCTGCTTGCACTCGCTCGTCTGCACGCACATCCCACCCAGCATTGCGCACGGTCGCTCCATTTTGTACAGCTTTACCCCTAGATAAGCTGTGGAAATGAAACGAGCAAAAAATAAGAAAAAAGAAAACAAGCTGTCATGGCATTTTCAACCTAAAATTGATTTTCTATTTCTAACCGTGTACATACAAATAGATGATAGTGTGAGTTTTTTTTTCTTTCTAAAATTGAGTTGTTTTTCCTACACGTTAAAAACGAGCTTTTAAATAAACTCTCGTTCTCGCTCCTCTCAATCAAATGTGTATCATACGTTTAAACCCTAATCCTTACAATTCGCAGCAAAACACGTTCGAGTGACATAAATAGTCGAAACCCCACTCGTTTCCCAAATTCGTTCCAAGGCCACATTTCCGTCCAGCAAGTCTCTGCTCAAAAGAATAAACATGACCCAAAACACCGACCCATCAGCAGTCACACACTTGGTGACGACATGCGAACATGTGTACGCTGGTTCCCTATCCAATGCAATCCGTGCTGCAAATGGCACCGGTGTCGGTGATAGATTTCTCCGACCAGCATTGGTTTTGACAGTTTCGCAGTCGTACGTCGTAGATTAGATAAATTAAAGCCTAGCAGTGCAGGACTGGTGTGTATGTGTGAGTGTGTGCAGGACAGGACCGTCAACCGTCCATTGCAGCTGCGACCACTACCCTTTCCAACCCCGCTATACCCTTTCGACACGCATCCTTGGCTGGTGCTAATTGAACCGCATCTAATTCACTCCGCCTCGCTCCAATAACGTTCGACTCGATGCACAGTGAACA
>AXCO02003768.1:5000-22706 GCA_000473525.2 Anopheles melas | reverse complement strand
AACTGTACGCCCACCCACCTGTGCCTGTGCAACCTGTTAATTGCCGATAAATCTGTAAATATATCGGCAAATCGTGTTAACTAAACATTGAACGCACATGCACCTCTTTTACCCACGGGACGCCGGGAGGGGTTTGAATTGGATGCAAAATGCAAGCACTTATGTGGTTGGTGTTTTTTACCACGAACCTTTACGTTTCGCTCACACTCGCTGCTGGCAGAAGGATTTGCTTCTCACTTTCACCGCACCGAGCTCACGGGCTCAGTACGCATGTGCTACACACGAGAGCGCCATGCAATACGGACAAGGAACGGCAAAGTTTCAAACAGTCAAATGAGTTGAGCGATGGAGAAGAAACGAACCCGATTTTGCAAAGGCTACTGGTTGCGTTTATCGTAAGAAATTGTTGTTGGAAGATAATCTTTACAATAAGATTAAGGGACATTTCAAACCAGGTAAAGCTATTTCACCACAATCTGAGCGATACTGTTATCCTTGAGCTGTCTGCTTACATTACTCCCCCAAGCGGATCTAGCTTTTGTTAGGTGTGTAAAAGAAAAATTAGATTGTAATAAAATCCCTCCACAATCTCTTTAAGCTCTTGTACGTTCAGCTTACGGAACCGGGACAGTAGCTCCGTTAGACCCCCAAAATACGTGGGCCCCCTGACAAACCCCGGCACGATCGTGTGCGATGGGATTAGCAGCTCGTAAGATCGAACCCGAAATCCCCCTACACTTCCATCGGCCCCAGCAAGCGTGCGGCCAAGCAATTAGAAAAACATACATTTCTTTTCCCGCCGCCATGTGAATGCAAAGGCAAAGGCGGATTGTGTTCGCAGGCCGTTTTTCCAATTAATTATACCGCCATCAACACACAGAGCACACGGCGCAGCGGTAGTGTCTCGATACACGGGAATGTCGAACCATTCGACAACGTTTAGCACCAACCGGCATCGGCATCGAAATGCAAAACGCCCGGTTGAGGTTTAGGCCGGGGGTTGAGGAAATTCCGGACGCGAAAGAAATCGAAAGATAATCGTACAGGTGTGTACACGGGCGGGGCTTAAACGGGCCGAAATTATGCAATTATGATTTATCAGCGGCAAGTGGTAAGGGTTTTTTTGTTTTTGTTTGAAGCTTTATTTATTATTAACACGTGCACACGGGGCCGAAATGCATTCGGTAGAGCGCGTTTGAAGTTTTGAGGAACATTAATGCGAAGGAATTTCAAGTACATTATTTAGAAACTGTCTACTCTATAGAATAACTCAACGTCATTCCCGATCGAGCTCGAGCCTCCCAATCTGTTTCTCGATTGTTCTTCGTTTGCAAAAAGAATCGCCTCCGGTGTCATCGCTTTTGCCCGTTCTGTCCCTCCAAGTCCATTCAATCAACCAACCTAGACAAGAGAAAGGAAACCATAAGTAACCCGAGGATCGTGAGGCAAGAGCAGGAAAAAGGTTCACTGGTGCTGCCAGTGCTCGTTTCATTTTCGTTTCCACTCGAGCGGCATCACCCGGTCGGGCCGCGGCGATGTCATCATCTTCGACTTTAACGGAGCGTGCACTTAATCGTCCGAGCGGCTTGTTATGCTTGAAATGAATGCCCCATTCAACGTGCGAACGTTAAACGTTGTAGAACGGAGCCTTTTACCATCCCTGTTCGCTACGTGTGGATCAAATGAAATGGTCCAAGAAGAAAAATGGAAAGAGAATAATTTGTAATGATTCTTCTACAAAGAAAGTTCTGCATTCCAATTTGTATCAAACCATAAACCAAAACGTATCTATTTTTCACCTTCTCTCAAAGAACCTATAGCTACACAAGCCGCTAGCATTTGGCATGAAAGTAAATTCCACAAACTGCAGCTGCTCACTATCCTGTCGACCGATCAAAGAACCGCCAGCTCCATCCGCGATAGATAATACAAAAAAACGAGTAAACGAGTGCAATGAACACAGCAGCCACCGGTAAACGAAACCGGCACCGTAATGCAGCCCAAAAGCTTACCCCTGGCTGCGCGTGCCCGCCATTTGCGCCCTCTATTCCAGCCTTCGAAACAATTGAATATCATCCGAAACAATCGGTTGAACCTGATGCTGAGGGCAGGCTGAAAGGCTGGCGCTTATGGCCACCGGCGAAACCGACCGCGTTCTTTCGACCGCGACCGAACAATTAGTGTACGCGGTGCAGCCACAGACGCCCACTGCACTGCGCCCAGTGCTGGTCGCCTGCTGGTGGGTGGGTGGTGATGGTGCAAGCGCGATAATCGAACCGGTAAACCTGTACCACCATGGGCTGCCGTCGGCTGGTCGTCGGATTTCGAGATCGGTTCTGCGTGATAGAAGATTATCGGTGCAGTGCAGTGCAGTAGGGATTGGTTTCACTCAGCTTCCCGAATCGTACAACAGTCAGTTTATTGCAACAAAAGGAAATACAAACGACTGTTTAAAAACTGTTTTGTGGTGCATATCGAAGGAGCATTTTTTAAGAAGGTTCACTCACAAGTTGCATTGCATGCTGTTGCTTTGTGTGCAATATTGTTTTCAAGCTACTTCAACGAGCGTGAATTTGATCACTGGACTGTCTTTGTTGGACTTTTTCGCTTATCTAAATAAAAACATATGATACACAGGTACGATTCTGATAGTTTGAGACACTTTCGTAATTTACTGAAAGAATTCAATATAAAAAAACATCCAAAATTAATGCTCTACATAGCTTGTGCGCAATACCGGAGATTTAGTTGTACACAACAATCCTAGTATGAGTACACTTGTGTACAATCTTTCAAACAAAAATGCTAAAACAGGGTGCCTCTTTACTAATTACATTTGTAAGTTTTGGCTACTTGAGAATGGGGAAATTTTAAAATGAATGTTACAACAAAAACAAACAAACAAAAACAAAAAAGAATCGGATACTGCATAGTACATGGTTCTGTATCGGTTCCTGGCGCGAGACTGGTTTACAAAAAAATATAGATGAGTTACAGGGTTTGTATGGGTTCGGTATAGGAACCTGGCTGGGGGTAGGATTGGGATGAGTTCTAAACCCGGTGTAAATTCAAGATCAATTCCAGGACTTTTATATATTCAGGGTGAGTTACAGGGCTTTTATAGGTCTAGAAATAGTTTTGGTGTCAGTATGGATTTGTCATCAGTTTCACGGCCTATGTTGATTCCGTAGCATTTCCAAGGACCTATTTACATTAGCGATAAGAACCAGGATCGATGTGGGATCTGTGTTAGTTCTAGGACGGGTATAGTTTCGGAGCAAGTTACATAATCGATTTGGATTTGAGATTAATAACAGGACCATCTGTTTCCAAGTCCAAGTTTCCAAGCCTGTAAAAGGTTTGGTATAAATTTTCCGAATCAGGATCAGGGTCGGTATGACTTAAAATTAGTTCTAATACCATAATCAGTTTCACGATCATCAATGGTTTAGAATGATTTTCCCTTAAAAGGCCCTTCAAGTATAAGGGCCCCCGGTGAATTGTGTATGATAGTCCTGTAATATCTCGGGCGGTCCTGTGGTATAGTCGTCAACTCGAACGACTCAATGAGTTCAAGCCCGGAATGGATCGTCCCCCCGTAGTAAGGACTGACTATCCGGCTACGTGATATTGAATAAAGTCTTGAAGGCCTGTATAGGCCGGCATGTCCGCGTAAGATGTTTACGCCAAATAGAAGAAGTCCTGTAATAGGAAAAAAAAATAAACAAAACAATACCACATAAAATTAATAATTATAATAAAGAATTTTTATTTGATAATAGTTCAAGTTACATTTGCGGCTTTTCTTTCACCTCCGCTGCTTTTACATCGCTACTGGTCTGTCTGCTGCTTGGCCCTACGAGTTTTTACGACTTTTTACAACATTTATTATCTATTCGGTTCCTTTCTTCGCTTCTTCTTGCCGATGCAGATCTTGCTGGCACCATCAAGTGCCTAGCGCAGAGAGGAAACGTGTCCTACAATCGCTTTTGTCTTGTTTTTTTTTTTTTTGTTTCACTCCAGGTCTCTCGCTGCCCACGTACCAAATGCCTTTGCTTGCCAAATGTTGCGTTGCACAAAGTTTTGTTTGTTTTGTTTTTGATTAGAAATGTATCATAGGAATATGTTTTGTTTATTAGTGTTTTATCGTGTGGTTTATCGTGTGTTTTTTTTATTTGTTTCGCCCTTTTACTTAGTTCATTGTTCCTTCTTTTCGCTCTTGCTACGCTCATACGTTTCGTACGGAGACGATTTAATCCTTTGCTTGTTTCGAGCTTTCATTTTAAAGTTTTAAATGATATGTCTATCTATTTTTACAATTCTCTCTCTCTCGCTCTCTATCTCTCTCTTTACTTCGTTTTACGGATTCCTGTTCTGATGCATCGAGTTGCCATTCAACATACACATCCACTTACACACGCGTTTCTATTTCACACTTCTGTTCGTTTGCTACGTTTACCACGTTCCATTTACTTGTACTGCCTGCTATCTTCTCGTCTGCCACTACGAGCACTATTGTATGATTCACAACGGGGGGGTTTCACAATGCACGGTTAAATATGTTTTGCGTTAGCTTAGGTGTGTTTTTTTTTCTGCGGAAATTTGTTTTCCATTTTCTAGTTAATGTTTGCTTTATCTTTTCACTTATTCATCCTCTTTTTACCATTTTTCTTTTATCAATCCTTGTCACAATTTGTAAGATACGAGGAATAGTTTGTTTGTTAGTATGCCTTTCTTCATTCTATCTCTATTACAGAACTATAAAAAATCGTGGCAGATCTGGGATACAAAAATACGCCTAAATATGAATTCCAATTTCCATTCTACTGGCTGGCTCATGATAAGAGTTTAGAGTAAGAGTTCAGGAGGAACCGAGAAACTTATGATTCACACCAATGAGTAGTGAAGAGCACGACGTCTAGCAAAAAGGGGGTTCTATCACTAGTATCTTAAGATGAAACAACCAGAGTAGTTAATGGCATTCCAATCAGCACAATTACGCATAACGGTGTGTGTTAAACACTTCCTTATGGAAGTATATGGATACTTCCTTCCAAAAACTGTACTGATTCATGTCCAGTGGATCTGGCATACTTGCTACCAAACGATCGCACAATTGTCCTCTTCTAATCGAACCATTGGAACGTTCTAGTGAATTGGATTTTTGGTTTCCTATCTCCCATGCTAGCAACTATCTATATCTAGATGCAACTGTTTAAGAACATGCCAATGTCTGGTGTGTACTGAAAAAAGTGTGAAGAAGATTGAGTAACATTTGTATCTGTTTTTGGGATTGATTTTCTCTGTTTTCTGCTAATGCAACTGGTTCTAGCTGCTTTGTATTTAGTTATTTCTATTCTACAATAAATACTGTCATTTCAAGGGACATCTCTTGCTTATTGCATCTGTTTTTTTCTTTCTTTTCTTCTTCGTATTAATATTACTTCATTTACTTTCACATCGCAGTAATGTTTCGTTTCCTTTCTTTAATGATTGTTTTCGTGTGGCATCGCTTCGCTTCGTTACAAATCTTTCAAATATTGTTCGTTGAGCTTAGTAATTGGTCACTGTTTTTTTTTTGGGGGGGCTGCGAATACGGTGGGCCACCGCTAAAAGAAGCAATACGAAATTTTAATTCACTTGAATCTATATTCCCAACAAAAACACACAAAAAACGTTTCTTTGCTGAAAGCATTCATCGTTATATTGCTTTTAAAAAATTCAATTCACGAACGGAGACAAATTGCTTTCTATGTTTTGTATGACGATATGACGATTTACATGTGTATGGCAAACTCAACTCGACAAACTATCCGCAATGTTTACAATCCGCCAAAACAACAGTTACGCGAAACTTTATAAAAGTTTCTCATACACTAGCTCCACTTGCTTCGACTCTTAGTACGACGGCTATCTTACGCATTAGTTGGTGGGTAATTGCTATAATTCGGTCCTGCTTATAACCGATACATTCCGATACATTCCGATACAATCGACTCAGCTAGCTCTACTACAGTCACAAAAAAAAGCTCAATACATTTTCCATTCTACGCCTGTTTGTTGCTTTGCACATTTACTTCCACGGGATGTGATAGCTGTTTCGGCTTTTTGTCTGGGGACAGGGAACAAACGAACGCAGCGTAACAAATGGGCGTACATCGTTCGTACTAAATGCGTCTCTAGTAATAGTAATTATTGTTTCTCGTTTTGTAGCATGTTGCATGGTAGTTTTTGGATTGATTTCAATGTGTTCAATTAGATTTTCGATTCTTTGCACTGCCCCTTGCAAGAGGTTGCTAAGGAAACATATATAGATATACAGTTTCATCTTTATCATCCGTAACAGTCATAAACTATAGCTGTTGAGAGTAAACATGATTATACATGAGTGTTTCCAAGTGTGTGTGTGTGTGTAAGACGATAGGAATGACATGATTTTGCCTCAAACATTCGCCACGATTCGTAGAGCTTGATCGACAATGCGCTTTAGTGTTTGGATCCTATTCTACCCTGAACTGTTCCATGGTGTGATCGTAAGTGATCTCGAACTCT
This sequence comes from Anopheles melas, assembly GCA_000473525.2. Classification (NCBI taxonomy): domain Eukaryota; kingdom Metazoa; phylum Arthropoda; class Insecta; order Diptera; family Culicidae; genus Anopheles; species Anopheles melas. The sequence continues at coordinate 16,154 of AXCO02003768.1, read as the reverse complement.
GTGTTGTCTAGCACAGGCGGAAAAGCATAGGTAAGGTATGTTTTGGTTCCGCTGTTAACAGAAGAGCCAACCTATGTACTTTGAAAATAATCACAATTTTGATTTTATATCGATGGTTTTAAACGATTTGTTTCCTGTTTGTTTTACCTGTTCTTTAACCTTCACTATTTAAATAGTTTCATGTTTTACACTTTTCATACTCTCTCTATACTAGTTTTCACAAACACACACACACACAAACACACTTACAGACACAACATCGATTATGATTCCTGAATTTATCCAAATCTAGAAAAGTGTACGACTCTAATGAATTGTATAAATGAGTTTATCCTTTCGCTTGCTTTTACCATTTAAGTAAACCGTTCTTTTCAGCTCTTTTAATCACTGAAGTATTGCATTTCTATGAGTTTAGTATGTATATGTACCTATTTATCTGCTGTTCACAACACTTGAAGGGTTTTGGTTTTTATCTTTAATTTAATTTCTTGAATAAGTTCGGATCGTATAACGGTCGAATTAGTTGAATGAATATTAGTACAATCACACACGCACGCTCAGAAATGGCGGTAGGAGAAGATTAGTGTTCACTTCCTTTCACCCTATCACCATATCATTATGACATCAGTTTAATTATTGTTGCTGTAGTTTCACGGCCAACTACTACACACTACCACTCTCTACTACGTTTTGCTGGTGGTTGGGAGTACCCTGCGGGGTTCCCCAACAAGTGCCACAGCACTAAGCAATGTTATCATGTTCGATACCTTTACGTTCGCTTCGTCGTCATCGATTACAAATGCAGTGGAACGTAAAACAACAAAACACCGATAACCAAAAACTCAACGCCTACCGAACTAGTACCAAAACGTAGTCGATTTTTTCCCGTTTCTGCACGTTTCCAAAATGCCTATCTAGCTTACTGTTTTGTATGATGCATCGAAAACAATGGAACCTTTCTTAACCGTAATTCGTCTATTTGTGTGCAAACCGACTGCATGGTGACCATGCTCTATCCATTTCATACCTTCCTGTACACATTCCTCGTTCGTAAATTCTTCTTTTGCAAGAAAACAGCTGCGAGAGATCACGAATAATTCCTCCCCAGAGGAGCGCTGTCTCATTTTAAACAGTTTAAAACACAAAATACACAAAACAATGCACCTTAAATTCTACATCGTTTCCCTCGCCAAGAAGGATACTAATCACCTGTGTTCGCTACTTCAAATACTATCCTAGCTACGAACGAAACGCGCATGACGGGTTAAATCAACACTTTTTCACCTCTACAATTAAACCGTATCATCACGCTGGAAACGCTTGATTTTGATCGATCTTTCGGCCGGACTGTGCATTGTCCCTGGCTTCTTGTATTCTTGCAGACCACTCGTGGCTGCTCATCTTTTTCCGCTTCCATTTTCTCGGTGTTTTATGTGGCACTGCCCCCCCAAAAAAACGCAATCTTTACGCTTACACAGCTGCTTCAATCGTCTATCATGTGTCCACGTAGTGGTCGTGGTGGCGGGGTGGCACACGAGTGTTTACTTGGCCACTTCAACGTTAACGCATACACAAAACGCGCGAGCTCGCTGAAACCGGAAAGAAGTGGAAGCTTTTCCGAGTGTACGCGGTGTGTGTTACACTTTGTCACTACGTACGAGCTGCCATTCCTTTGCCGCGTTTCAGGCGCTTGCCGGTTTGCGATGTCGTACGTTGTTTTTTCGTTTTATTTTATTTTTATTTTTTGGGTTTTGGGAAGTGACATCAGAATAAGCTTCACCTCACCCTTTGATGCGTTTGAAAGCAACGTTCGGTTGGGAGGTCGTGAACAACCTACCCAGAACAGAGGGCAGGACACTTTAGACGGGAGAGAGAGAAAGAGAAAGAGAGACACATGGATTACACGCACGAAGTACAGGGTTCGTACGGTTAACACACACACACACACAGTTGGCTCGAGAGCATCGAGAGTGTCAAACATCGCCCCTCGCCAAAACCCGTACGGCTCTCAAACACTTCATCAAAGTATCCGTCGCACGTGTACACTCTTTAGAATGGATTGGTGTTTTTTTTTCGTTTTTGGAGGACCCGAAAAGGTCATGCCGGATCAATGGATCATACAAACACGTATGAAGAGACTACTTGACGGCAGTATTAACTGTATACAAAAGAAGTCTAAATGACTAGCCAAAGGGTTTTGAGTTTAATTTGCTTCCAACCTCAAGGATGCACACGATGCACGGATTCGGTGTTGCCTACTCTGATGTCGGCGATTATTTTATTTTGCAGGAACTGTAATCCGGATTCTGGTTTTGCTCTTCTTAACTGTCCCGGATGCTGCGGAAATGCATGGAGCTTTTTGTTCCCCCCCCCCCCCCCATAATACTATTTAGAAGCCTTCTCTCGTTTTTCGGTTTTGCATTTGCTTTGGTTCGCTTTTCGGCCGGAAGTTTGCAAGCAGTGCCATAGGATAGATGGTAGAGTTTGAAGCGTTGATGAAAGCATAGTTCTAAACAGCCTCGTTACCGGTGCGCATGCATTCGCTGCTCTCTAATGGCTAGTAGCAGTTGTAGTAGTAATGGTAGTAGTAAGAAAACCAAAAATAGAAAACATAAAAATCTCAACACCACCGACCACTTTATTACTTAACTTAACTGCACGACTTAGGTGCACTATGGCGATTATACATCAATCGGTTTAACCTGCACTTAAATGTTACGAAATTCGATATTTGCTTGCCACAAGAAACCCAACAACTTAACCCAGTAGTAGATAGTAGATACGATTATAAACTTATTCGCTTATTGTAGGTGCCGGTATCCAGTATCCAGTTTGCTTATATGCGTTGCTTTAACTTAGTATTTAAACGAGATATTTTCAACATTCAAAACTTATTGCGTTTAACATACATCTTTGCCGTTTACACGAAAGCTGAGCGGACCATTCTTAAAGCTAATAGACAAACACACACGCACGAAAGTTCTAGTGAACACAATCCTGTCTGTAGATCATCCTTCTTCTTCTTCTTCTTCTTCTTCCTCTTCTTTCCTCCTGCCTTTAAATAACCCTAGTTAGTTCGTTGTGTGAGTGTGTTGTTTTTCTTCCTTCGCGAACTTATTGGAGGTCCTTTGCAGTTCATCGGAAAAGCGAGAGCGGGTCAGCTAGCTAAAGTCTAGGTGCTGATCACCCTTTGGTTCGTACGCAGCAGATCTGCTCTGTCCTGGCTAGCAACACGCACGAGCTAGCGAGAAACGTTGTAACGCGAGAAAAGTACAGCTACAAGATAATTAGGTGGAAGAACAGCAACGCGATTCGAACGTCCAGGAAAAGTCACAGCGAGAGTGCCGGTAATAGTATCGTGAAAAACTCGATCGTACCGGTCCGATGCAGAACCGACATTCGATTCCGAGTTTTTCCTGTTCCTTAAAGCCCTGCCCAAAGCCTGCCTGTGTCTGCCGGTGAAAGCCTCCCTAAAAGCCACCATTGTGTACAGTGTTGCAAACTAACCTACCAACGAGAGAAGTGCGCCTAAGATGGTTGGGTGATTGACGGAGCGGATGGGTAGGAGAAGAAACCCTGCTAAGAGCAACGCGGGGGCATCTCTACGATCAGGATAAAAGCGAAACGCGTGGGAAGGGGACTTGCATTTCTTTTGGAATAATTGTTGAATGAAGCTATTATTGAATGAGAGAAGTAGTAGTAGAAGTAGTAGTAGATGGAAAAAAGCTTTTCTCTTTCTCTCTCTCTGTCTCTCCCTCTACCTTAGTTTCTTCCTGTAGGAGAATTTTACAATTTCTCTCATCGATTGCGGAAAGTGTGCAATCGAGGTAGGGTTTACTAGGAATTTCTCTGGTTTTGTTTTTGTTTTTTGTTTTTTAAGTTGGTTTGGTTTGGATTTCCGGTCACTAAACATTCATATTTCAATATTTATGATTTCATATACACATATATTAACAAACAGTAATGGCTGGTGGATTGGCTTCGCTTTGGCTGCACTGGACTGCCCGTCTCTAGTATGTGTTCGTCGCTGCTTCTCGCTCGGCTACGAGAACCATCAAACATATATAAATTCGATAAATATGGACATATGCAATGTTTAATGCTTATTCTAAAAGAGCAGGAAGGAGACTCGGGTCCGCCGGGCGTCACCTTTAACGCCCCGGCGGGCCATCCCGTACTGTCACATGCTCGCTTCGGTGCTGGTCGTGGAGCCCTTGCTGTCGCCCTGCAGCCCGGACGCACCGTCATCGTCCCGGGAGCCACCGGCCGCGGCCCGGCCAGCCAGTCCACTGAAATCTAGTTTATACTGTTTTGGTGTATATGTGTGTTTATCACATGTTTTTTTTAATGTTAGTGATAGTGTAAATGTGGTTTGTTTGTGAAGAAGAAAGATGGAAACAAGAGGAAAGATATATTAACAACAGCGCACTGGAACTGTTCCTTTGCATATACATTTTGCATTCCATTAGTCAAACCCTAAAGCAGTCAACTAATGAAAAATTAACAATACAACAACAAAAAAACCGAAAGCAAACAAACACAACAATTACACAAACGAAACTACAGAAAGAAACAATAACGAGTGATAAAGTATACAGTACAACCATTTTACATCATACTGGTTTGAAAGCTAAAAGTAAACGACTTATTAACTTATAAACTAAACAAAAATTATAAAACTCCTGTCCGTAAACAAAAGTGTCATACAAACTAACAGTCAAAGCAAAATAGAAGCATGATTCTCACAAAAACAAAGTTAATACTCAGCAAAACTCAAAACGGAAAGAAAAAAACAAAACAGTGGAATGAATAAATGAAAAGCAACATATAAATCAAACAAAAAAAATATAAAAAAGCTCTTAAGTTCATGTTAAACGACGTTAAATAGATGGTTTTATGTCATTACGAAAACTGTGCTGAAAAGACCGGTCGTTGATTTGACACAACAGCTGAAAACAGTTCTGAAAAGTGTGTTTAAAAAAGGAGCACAAAATAAATTGCAATAAATTAGAGCAAAACCATAAAATCCTCTTAAAAAGAAATAATCAAAAACTCAAAGACTCCCAAAATAAACCCCTAAACTGATCCAAGGAATCGTTAGGAGGGATAAAATGATCGGACAGAGTGAAGACTTTGGATTCACTTTGTCGCTTGAATACGCCCGAGCAAAAGAGAACCTGCTACAAATGTTCGAATAGGTAGACAAAAAAAACCAACCAACACACAACGAACCAGGAAGACTCAACATCTTCAATGCAGTGAGCAACATTCGTGTCTGCAACTTCTGTACGAACTTTCTCCTTCAAACGGAGTCTATTTGTTCCTTACACCTTTGCCGGTGCTTCCCACGTCCCGAAGCGTAGTTTGCAGCTACCACATCGATTTACGTATCCCATCGAAGTCGTACGACCGACGGCGAACGCTGGTTTCAGATGTCTGTGGGGATTTTTGGTGTGTTTTTTTTTCGTGTTCGTGTGTTTGTACGCGCAAGAAGGGTGAAAGGAAAAAATAGGAAAAGATGCAACGTGAGATACGGACGGAGCACAAAACGAAGGGAAAGAGTCAACTCTAAGATCCGAAACGTGATCGAGATTTTAAACCCGGGTGCGATCAGTGGGTGGACAAATTTCCCCTCCCGGACACGGAGGTATCATGTAGGTAGAACGTTCCAGGAACGAGAAGAAGCAACTTAAGGACAGGGAAGCAAGGTTGGCAAGGTTTTGCCAGAATTGGATTCACGGAAATCTCGAGGGGATTTTAGATGGCTTTCGTCATTTATTAGTACTGTAGCGAGCGAGTTTTATTCCATCGAACCATCGAAGGATGACAGGCACTGGGTACCATCAGAGCAAGTATTTGCCACGGTACACGAGACAAGTGGTGTCAATTCAATGAACCAACGCTTAAACGTAGCTTAAAGTGTGGGTATTTTTTTAAGATTTCCGAGACATGTTTCCGCAATAAATTCGAATGATATTGAAAGTATCATGACAATGATGCTAGCATACATCTGCAATCAACCATTACGATGTTGACCGGACGCTTCAAGCTGCACAAGTGGCGCAAGTGGACAAGCGAGATGTGTTTGGGGAAGCTTTGATACATACAGAGAGCATTAGAAGATGAACGTTTGGGCGTTTGTTTCTTTTCAATAAGGTAGGGTTAATTTGATTAAACAACTACCGTAATTTTCCTTGCAATGCCTTCAACTTCACTAATCCAACTTCCGAAGTGACTGAATTCGCATGATTTGGTGCTCTGTTTTAGCTTGCATGCTTGCTTGGCTTAAAGTTCCACTATATCTTTTTGGGGTATTTTTTTTTTGTATACTAATCACTGCTTAACTTAAAGTCTATGTTCCCTTCCCCTTCCCATTTCTATTGGTTTTGTTTTCGAACCTCCAGATCAACACCTTCCACCGTTCGAGTGTCAATCGCAAAACACACACATCAAACAATCGAACGACGGCGCACTTGACACTTAGACATACACTTCTCCGTACTGACGTTTAGGCTGAAGGCATGCGAATAGATATGAGTCTAGATTCAAATTTTGTACGGTGGTTTGGCTGAGAACGTGATTAGCGCTGTTCTTACCCGCTTATACTCACAGGGCAGCTGGCTCTTCATCGCTCCGAGTTGCTGTCGAAGCGGTAGGGGTTTGGCCAAGGACCGCGGATGGCGACCAGTTCGAGCAAATCGACACACAACAGATGAAGCCGCATGTACCGGTTTCGCGCGCGTGTGTGTGTGTGTGTGTGAGAGTGTGTCGAAGAGGAAGAACGGGTGGCGAGGTTAGTATCGAAAACCGGAACACTGTTCGGGCGGAAACTCGGTACCCTACAGGCTGATGATGAAACTTTGTAAACATACACAGGCGGGCATAGTCCTAGCAGTGACTTGCGAAACTATCAACGAGATGCAGGGACGTGGAAACGATCGCAGCTCTCGGACTCACACCCACTTGTATGGCCGATGAGACGGATGAATAGCTAGCACGAATGATGCGCGAAATGGCCACGGGATGGCGTGAGGCTTCCGTGTATGGATGGTGATCGAGGTGGTGGTGGTGCCGACAAGAGATGCTCGCGGGTGGATTTGGTGAAAGCAACAGAAGAAAGTAAACAAAAAAAAACAAACAGCACATCACAGCTTAACATAAACCAGCTTAACAACAACAATGACGGCACTCATTTGCGGCATGCCTGATTTTTTGTTTGGTCTGCGCCGGAAGTGAATGGTTGATTCGCGATGGGTGTCTCCGCCGTCCAGGGGGTTCACACGAATGTGTTAGATGTAACCGTAGTCCGCGGTTTAGTCATGATCATTGTCACAAGTATTAGGTGAATGTTTCGAGTACTAGAACGAATCAACTATCTTGTTTGTGTTACTGTTTACTTTTCGCTAAATTACGTATGCTACTATGCGCTTAAAAGGGAATTACCTGCGTATCTTGGCATTGGTCCTGAGTGCCTTAGGAATCTAATATTTGGTCCTCATTGTTTGTACGTTTCTGTTCTTGTGCTTTTACTCAGACACCTTTGCTAACTACTCTTATTATAGATCTTTTTATAGCCTTTTCCATATAGTAGCTATAGCTATTCGTTCTATAATTAGCTAATTATTTTAATGTGCAATATGCAATCAAATAAAAGCTCTAACTCTGAAGTTAATAAGAAGAGTCAATCAGAAGAAGAAATAAAAAATATTTTTAGGTTTTTTAAATGCATCCAATTTTAAACAAAATTTGAAATTTGAAATTATCTGATTGCATTTCATGTTTACGCTTATGTATTTTCAGGATTGCTTGGTTGTAACTATCAGGTATTCAAGGTTAAAGCTTAATAATGTTTGACTAAACTGATGAAAAAAGAAATTCGATAAGCACTCAATTATGAAGTATTTGCTCACATAAAAATGAAATTCTTAAAACCTTAAAATAATGTTCACTCCACTTCCTTCTGCATTTTATATCTGATACTATTATCCCGCATCTAGAAATACATGATATCATCACATCACTCAAGTGCCAAATATCGTCTATATATTAGAAATTCATTTCATTTCATTTCTGGTGTTTTGTCCTAAACTACAAACTGATATGTTGGTTCAACCTTAGATATGTGCTTATGCATTGCTTTCTTTGGTATATCGTAACATATTTTTTTCCAATCTTCTACACTACCAGTTATTAAGTTATCGTGAGTTTGGTACAGTAACTCCTATTCATCCTATTATAGCTATAACTCTATTCACCCTACCTCCTTCAATTAGGCCATCGTGAGTTCATCAGTCTGCAACCTGCCAGGGTTAAAAACTTTACAATCCCATCCTGTTCCGCCTCGAACGCGACTACCGGGTAATGGTAAATGACTGCAGCACACCTTAAGTGGGTTAGAACAATCTTATTAGTTGCGTCACTCAATTGACTGCAGTTGGGCCGCGACGCTCCTGTCAGTTATGGTGTCGCCCCGTACTCATTTTTGCCGAACGTGCCATTCGCTTGTCATGCGGTTAGAGTTCACGTATTGTGTTCTACCAAACATTCAAACAGGTACCACGCGTACCCACGAATCCGTTTTGCACTTTTGCTGCCTGTATTTTATTACTCATAGCCAGCCGACAAGCACACACACAGAGTTAGAGAACACCGCGTGCCGCATCGATTCGGAATCGATGCAAGTGCACATGCAATGCAACAAACAGCAAACGGCAGCAAGAAAAAAACGACAACAAACAACCTTCAAATCGGCTTACGTTAACTTTCACGGTAGCAATTTTCCTTTGCTGCAGTTTGCCTGCATTTTCCACCTGTAGCTCCGCAATCCGTGTGTACGTCACGAAGGGCACTTGGTGATTAGTGATTTGGACGAAATTCCGAGCAGGCATAATAGTGGACTGGTTTAGGTGAAATTTGCACTGCGATTGCAGTCATTTAGGCGCACATGGTGTTCAATACGGTCCTGTTTTGTAACCTTTGCTCTTCCACACACATACACACCTACGGGGACGGATTTAGTTCGGTGTACGGCTCCGATGGCGCTTCATTTTTTTTTTTCGCATGGGAATGTTGGTAACGTTGTGTGCGTACGTCCTCCGCGAGCTGCTTCGTCCTATTCCTTCATCTTGAACGGCACCTGCTGCGGTAATCGCAGGGCGTACTGTTGATGTTTGATTTCATTTTCCAATTTTTGACCCATTCCATCCATCCATCCAGCGGATATTCCGATTTGTAGCGCAGCAATTTCCAGCCCTCCCAGGAAAGGTGACGCGCAATAAATGCCACGGCAGAGTGGCGCACACGTTCGTGACACATTTTTACGCAAAAGTTTGGGGCATTTTTTGCCGCATCGCCAACAACAACCGTCAGTCAACATTTTCACATTCCACACAGTTTCGTTTGGTTTTTTGTTGTGTGTTTGGGTGGGTGGAAGTGTAGTGTGTTTGTTTGTTTGTGTGTGTGTTTGTGCAGCAATAAAAGCGATACTCGGAGCATTCACACAACATCCATGGAGACGGTGCCGAGGGAGGTTTGGTCGAGTGCAGTGGGGAAGGAACGAGCGCACATAGTTGGAGATGTTTGGGGTTGGCGGCCGCATAGTGCAATTTCAGGTTTCAAGCACCCAAACCAAGGATGGGCATCAGGTGAAATTCAAGACAAACAGGGAAATGGGGAATAGAAAAGAAAAAGGAGGGAGAAAGAAGAAATGCATACGATTAAAATTAAATACTTGTTTAACTACTTGCAGGCAGCTGCAAACGAAAATCACAAGCGTGTTGTGTGTTTGGCGGTAGAGCATCCAGAAAGTCCAGCCCAATAATAGCCACAACGTGGTGTACAATGCTTCCCATCGCTGTGTAAGACGGTGTATCAACACTGTGAAGTTGCGGTGCTTCCAACGCGAAACTGATTGCAGGAACGATTATTCGTACGACCTTCTACATTCTGCTATCCAACTGCAAACACACATACAAGCCAGTACATCAGTTCCACCCGTGCTACGAGATGCAAACCCCAAAGCACAATCACAAAGCAAACTTCTACACCGCAAAACGTGGAAGAACATGGAGGAGGAAAATTAGTACACTGTCACTAGCGAGCAATTAAACAGTGGCTGTGGTAAGATAAATAGTTTCCTTTCTGTATCACTCGCCTTAAAGGAGGAGGTGTGGAGGCAACACATTAGCAGACCATACCGTGGTGCATAAACTTCTTTCCCATTTATAGCACGATCAACCAGGAGTTCTAGGGGAGGAGGAAGCACAGGCAAAGTAGAGAAGAAGTAGCTGGAGGGGAGGAAAATCTGGCTCGCAAGAACACGCTTGTGGCTGTGGTGTTTCGTGTACGTCTGGTGCAGTGTCCTAGATCACGCTCACGAACGCGTAACGGTCAACAACTTCACGTTGACAAACGACATCACAAAGCAGTTGCGTGTGAGTGTTTTGGGATTTTATTTTCACACCCAATAGTAATGGATACGGGATGAGAAACGTACAGCGATGTTTGACGATAGATGTCGCTAGCTCGCTTGCTCAAGAAGCTGCTACTCAGCGTGGAACTTGCCCAATAATCAAGCACGCATCATGTCAAGTAACACCGTATGTGTGTGTGTGTGCTGAAGATCTTCAGAAAAACAAATCTCGAACGTGAACATGACACATGAGACGAAAGGACATATATGAAAAAAAATAACACACACACACACGCACAAGACAACAACATTTGTACACACTGGGGCGCAAACTGGGAGCTGGTTGGAGTTGATGGTCAAGAGCGAGACATGAGCCTTGGTGGCAGGATGAGGGCAGGACACAACACACTTCAAAGAGAGAGCTTTTTGTTCCTTGTTTTGGTGAACAGGTAGGGGATCTGAATTGTTCCGTTTTTGGGAAGTTTTTAGTAATGAAGCGCTCTCTCATTATCTCTCTCTCTCTCTTTATCTCGGGACTAGCGATACTTGGACAGCAGTAGCCGTCCCCGGTTCCGCGGGTAGCGGATGAACGGTACCGACGTTTGTGCCGGCAGGTGCGTTACCTTGTCTTTGGCGGACTTCGTGCTAGTGGAGGACGGTTCGATCGAGACGCTCGCGACGGCCGGCACGTTTATGAGCCGGTTGTCGAACGGGACGCCCGTCTGCTCGAAGATCTGTAAAGC
>AXCO02003767.1:0-23791 GCA_000473525.2 Anopheles melas | reverse complement strand
TTATAATAAAACATATGATTCATTCAAACAAAATTTTTCAATTGCATTAATACCATAAAAGATACACGTTTTACTGACGAATTAAATTCTCGCTTCTCCACACGCTCATTCACCCGCCCCTTTCGTAGTATGTAGGCTTTTGATCGCCATTTGACTTGTGTAGCCAGTCAGCTGAATTACATCTCATGAAACATTTTCATCGCCATCAACATGAACATGTGGGAGGTGGTGGGAGGAAATAATATCACGCTATGATTACATTCTTTAACTATGTATGTAGCAATAGCAATCATTTGGATTCTGTTAAAAGATCGTTGAGGTTTTTGTGTCGCTTTTGTTTGATTGGAACAGTTTTGAACCCTTATTCACTACATTGATAAGGCTCTCCTGGCAAATTAAAATTATTTTTTGATAATTTTCTTACATATTTTGGTTTGTATTTTCAAATAAATCATTAACTGCAAAAAAATGGTTTTTGAACATTATTGATATCTTAAACAATATATTTTGATAATTATCCTAATAAAACTTATAAAACCTAAAAAATGTGTTAAAATTTCATTTTAAATATCGTTAAAAATGTTTTTCTGTAAAACCTTCCTAACATATGCTATTGCTATACATGCATATTTTTAAATGCATTAGTTAGTATAAAGCCATATTTTTCAAAGTGTCTTTATAACCCTAAATTTGGTTTTAGTAATAAGTCATGTAATAATCCCCTAAAATTTTGGAAAAAAATATACAAAGATGAATTGCAGTAGTGCACAATTCGTACATTCACTGTTTTTATCTGCCTCCTCCGGATTTTCCGTAAATCGCGAAAATTCCTGTCCATATATTAACAGTAGGCCCTGTACCAAGATCTAACAATTAAACAAAACAGCCCATTTCAAACAAAGCTAGCCCTTTACTTAATGGTATAGTACAAACATGTTTAAAAATGTAACGTTGTAGCTATTGCATCTGTAGCATCTGTTCTAATATGACACCAACATATATTATTTTCCAGCAATCTTCAAAAATATTTCATACTTAAAACATATTACTCAAACTTTCTCGAAACCAATCGTAACAAAGCTAAATGTTGGATGATTCACAGCTAAGAGATGCGAAACAAAGACCACACATCTCTCGCTGCTTGTATCCGTACGCATTCTCCTCACAGCAACCTGATTGATCAAACACAGTCCCATTTGATGGGCCACCCATCCCTAACGGCCAAAGCATCCCCTGGTTTTGATCCACGGCAGATATGCTCAATGCATTCAAATAACACAAATTGAATGTTTTGACAGACAAGTCGTCCGTTTTACTGACGAATTAAATTCTCGCTCCTCCACACGCTCATTCACCCGCCCCTTTCGTAGTATGTAGGCTTTTGATCGCCATTTGACATTTGCAACCAGTCAGCTAAATTACATCTCATGAAACATTTTCATCACCATCATCTAACTCCTCCACTTGACGCCTCTTTCTGTCTTCATTCCGCGTTCAGTGAGATGATAAAAAACTGGGAAGTGGGTAAGGAAAAACCAACAACCGGTTCCAGTGTTGATGAGCACGAGATTAATGCAGCAGCAACAGTAACAGCAGTCGCGAGGACAGACAGCTGGCCGGAGACGATGCGGACGCCTTCTCAATGCCACAGTAAAAACACGAGCCACTTAACACGAGTTCGCCCTCGAACAAGTCCGACAAGCTCATCGCATCACCGCACCATCCTCCGGTAGATTTGTCCACTCGAAACGCCTCGTATCGCCGTCCGGTCGGCCTGCCGACACGGTCCAGAGGAACTCCGGATGCTCCGGGTAGCGAGCGCTTGTTTAAAGTGTTTAATTCTATGGCCATCGTCATCGAACATGACACAGCACAACATTGGCGCACCACACTGGCAGCCTTACGTGACGGACCCGTCCGAGCCTCTAGGGGATAAGAATGAGATGACCGGAAAACTGTCGGGTACCACTGCAGCTCTGGCCCTTTTCCGCACCACACACTACCACTAAAGCTCTATTTAACGCTAACCAGGCGCTGGACAAGCAGTTGGACAATTTCGATTGCCTTGCGTTGTGGCAGAGAGGCAAAGTTTTGTGCTATCGTATCGGAAACAAATAACACAAATAAAAGTCATAACAATCGTCACGGGCGGTAGAGCTAATAGTGAAACGCATCAACCAAACACTGAGGGCAAGCTGTAGCTACAAATGCTATTAAGCGAAGCTGAGGAAAGAGTAAAAGATGGAGAGCACTATCGAAACATCGATGGCAACAAGCAAAAAGCAACAAACATCACAATAGAAAATTGAGCCGTGAGTAAACGCCGAAATTGAAAGTGCACGCGTGATGATCTTTATTGTCAGGACCATGATCTTATCGCAGTTGTATGATTATTATATAGTTGAAAAGTGAATTATTTTTCTTCTTGTTAGTTTTTTGTGACTTGCATTTAAATATATTTCATTTACACTTTTAAAAGTTCATATTTTATTTTATTTATTCAACCTTTAGTGAAGTTTATGTAGTCTTTTGTTATTCCTTGTATTCAATATCATTGTCAATAGATTTTTAGATTGTCGGTTAAAACTTAGGCTATTTACAATTTACCTTTATTTATATTTATCTTTTTCCACTTGCAATTTTTATTTATTAACATGTAATACAAAAATCAATTTTTGTCTGTTACTTACTTAAATGAGTTGTGACCAAAACTACAAAGACATGTCCAAGCTACGTTCCTATGACTGATTAGCAATGTTAATAACAACATTTTCTATACTGTGCTGCGACACACCCTTTCATTACAAATGTTTAGTAAACAAACTAATTACGGTGCATCAGAAAGATTTTGATCATTTTGCGCTTTTCTCTTTTGCTACTTTCTCTTTCCTAACTCCGCTCCACCATTGCTTTGTGTATGCAAATAAATTTTAGCTTCATCACTTTAGCGCTTAGTGCGCGCCAGGAGAAACACACGATCACGGACACAGATCGATCGGCGCTCCTGTGGCTTCTGTTGGTTCGATTACGAGGCGAGGTAAGCTGAAAAAAAAAACACGATGGTGAACAGACAAGAGCGGGTGCCGTAACGAATTCATGCACCGTCATTGTTGTTAACGAGGTCAATTATAGTTGATAATAAATTGGTTCTTCGTGCGAAACAGAAAATTATACGCTTTGCACATTTGCTGCCGAACGTCGACGTGCTGTCCGTTTGTTCAGGCTGTTGCATACACGTATGTGCGTGGGTTCGGGTGCGACCTGACCACCACGGGAGAGTAATTGATGAATGATGGTGATGATGATGATGGTGTGCAGTAGAAAGCCTGGAAAAATTCCAAGCTCGTACACTGCAATGGCTTCACTATCGGGAGTCAGGTCACGTTGGTTTGGTCTGGTTCCGGATTCTGGCTTCTCATTCGTAACACTCCTTATTTCACATCTATGTGGTATACCGTGCATTTCCCAATGCCCGGCACAAGTTGGCTACTCTAATGATGATGACCGATCTAAAACATTGCGCTGTGACCAGTGTCTCGCTATTTGACAGCTGGCCGTTTTGGCTTCCGGTTTCGAGTTTCGGCTGCCAATTGCCATTTAGTGCGAGCGGCCGACACTGGAAGTGTCAAAAATTATAGCCAAGTACCTGCCAATCATGCTAGTCCAATCGGTGCGCGACTGTATGTCTTGATCCACCTCATCTGATCGGACCATTTGATACGAATCCGGGCTGATTATGATGACTAGAGGTAGTTTTTGATCAACTGGTAAAGCTAAATTTGGTATTGTGAGCTCCATTTGTGTAATAAACCCATTTGTACTACTTTACTTAGTGTTAGTTAAAAAAAATTGTTTTATACACTTTCAAAATCAGAGTTTTATCTTAGATTATCTTAGAAATTGACCGATATGGTGGTACAGTCGTCAACTCGTACGACTTAACAACATGCCCGTCATGGGCTCAAGCCCCAAATGGACCGTGCCTCCATACGTAAGACTGACTATCCTGCAATGGGTAATCCATAAGTCACTGAAAGCCCCCGTTCCACTAGTGGTACCGGCAGGCCTTGACCGACAACGGTTGCTGTGAAAGAAAGAATGAGAAAGAATACAAAAAATGCACTACTTAAAGTAATGTAACGCTTATTTTTTTACACACAAAGCAACTTGAGAATGATCAGGATGGACATTTAACTGCATCGGGTTTTACATGAGCCGACGGGACTATCCATTCTTGGACCAAGTAGTCTCAAATTTTAGAGTTACTAATGGACCTTAAATATTTTAATTTTCTCTTTTTGTAGTAGATCAATTAACATAAACATTAAAGTATACTAGTTCATTCATTAACTGAATTAACTGAGATATACTAGATCAAGCCTCCGGAGTACCCCGTTTGTCTGAGGATCGCATAAGGATTTAAGCATTCATAAGTAATTCATTACTTTTACCGCTCAGGGCCTCAGAAATATTCTTCGTGCACAACTGCTTAAACATTGTCGTTTGAAGACGACAATAAAACTCTAATAGGTATAGATTTATCTTGTTTTACAACTTTGACTCGTCTTTTAGTGTAACTTTTGTGTAAGTGTAACATTTCAAGTTTACCTACTACTTTTAATCAACTGTTTATCAATTTATAATCATTTGTTAAGTACCCCATAGATTAAGGCAATTTTTAATAGTTTGAATATACAGTTGAATTCTTTACAAAATTTCCAATATAAAAAATAATAAGCAAAAAATTAGATGCATCATTAGATATATATTAAACCCAAAAACATTACAAAATTAAAGCAATTGAGCGTAAACGTAACACAGAGAGATATCTTACGTCGGGTACACAATACGAAAAAAAAATTCTTAAAGAAATAAAACCAAGATACCAACATGACGTCATACGAAAAGTGTAATAATCGATTACATTTAACCGCATTAATGTTTCGTCATGCCGAATAATAACATCATACCAATTTACGTTTTATTTTATGAGCTTCTTGTTATTCAGGAAATTAAAACGAGTTTATTCAATTTAAGATACAACATAAATTACTTCTAAAAACATGTTCAAACTGCTAATACTAAATACTTTATCTCTATATTACTTTACAACGCATAACTTTCTTTCCCGGTCACAGCACTGCACTGTACAATTCAATTTTCTCCTGCATCATCATGGTGCTACTGATTGCTGGGAAAGGCAACGAAACAATATTGTTTCACAGTGTGACAGGAATTGAATTCCCCACGAATAGCACGTCAAACGCCCCTTCTGCAATATCAATATTCTACACCAGGCGTACCCGTTCACGCTTTTGTTGTTGACTTCGTTCTTCTGCCATCGTTACACATCTGTACGGGGTGAGTGCTTCAGTTTACGCAATAGGGATGAATAAAAATGGCGTACTGCTTTTACAGCTTGTACAACATCGTATCGTTCCATTTGGCGGTATCGTTCCAACCTTAAAACCATTTGAAGTACGCGGCTGTGGTGTTAGTCTGTTTTTTATGCTCTCTTGAGTAATAAATGGATTTATTTCAAAGAATATTTAAATAATCTGATACTTAAAACAACATATTAATAGATGTTGATACAGTCGTCATCTCGCTTGACCAAATGCTCGTTGTGCATGCATGCTCGTTGTGGGTTTAAGAATAGACCGTTTCCCCATAGCACCATCTAACCATCCGGTTGCCTGGTACTAAACAAATCTCAAAAGTCTGAATAGGTTTGAATTTCAAACATTTTACATGCACATAGCTCATGCACATTGCACAAGCACTATGTTTGCACATACTCTTTTTAAATGCATGTTGTGCGACCTACATCCTACATACAGCATCTGAGAGGCAATACAATATTATAGTTTATTAAATTCAAATCACATATAAATTATTACATTCTGACACATTATCAATGTATCGGTTGTATAAAATGATCAATCAACAAGTTTTCTTCTTCTTTGGCACAACAACTGATGTCGGTCAAAGCCTGCCTGTACCACTAATAGGCTTGGCTTTCAGTGACTTATGTGATAACTAATAGCAGGATAGATAGTCAGTCGCGAACGGTCCATTTTGGGTTTGAACCTATGATGAGGCATGTTGTTAAGTCGTACGAGATGACAACTGTACCACGAGAGTGATCAATTTCAAACATATAACCCGTTATTGATTTATAAAATCGTATATTAAATAGTAAGAGTATATTAAATAGTAATAAATACGATTTTATTTTTCTTCTTTTTCAACATTTTGATTTTGATGTTTCAAATTATATTTTTATGTACAATTTTCAATACATCTTGTTCGCAATGGAGTTTTTTACATTCTACAACTTTCCGATGCTCCGATCAATATGACTAAAGTGACAGCGATGACGACACCATTGAAAACGGATACAAATTGAAAATGTATTTTTAATCTACAAACCTCCGGTTACGGGTTGGGGAGATTCTTCATTTCATTTCTTTTCCCTATTGTTGCTTACGCTTTTTGCAAAGTGGTAGAAGCATTAATATCAATCCTGGTCACATCTTTACCACCTCCCGCCGTACTGCTGAACGGCTGAACGGAGCACAGCGTGTACAAAGGATGCACGTATTTATTATGCTTGGATAGCGTTTTCGATTCGTTACAGTATACTTTTCCTGCTGCTGTGGTGGTGTTTTTCATTTCAAAATCGAACTAGGCGCGATTCGCATTCCTTCCGTTTCGAGATGCAATAGTGGGGTAAACGTTTTTCAATTCAACAGGGGAAACTATGCATTATATTATGTTTATTATATTTGCTTGTGGTAAAAGAAATCAAAGTAAGTAAGTAATATTGAAATATATTTGTTTCAAACAAATAAACTTCTTATTTGAGGTATGCTCAATTTATACAATTAATCTATAAGTCACATCAAGCACTCAAAAGATTGTTTGTTTAAATCTAAATTAATTTATCCTTAAGAAATTGAATGTTTTAAGCATAATATAATTGGTATGCGCGACCGATCAGATCCATTTGGCCATTCAATACTTTGCACACGTCCGGAAAGTAAAATCGATCATCGTATGATGACTACATTTTATTCATCGCACGAAACACTTCATCGTACTCGAGCTACCACGATACACGATATTGAGCCCTCGAGTCAAGCCGAATCCCCCAGAGCCGGAACGCAATCACTTTGCGCTGTGGCACTCAAAGGCGGCTTCCATACTCTGCTGACTTTTCTGTAGGCTTGGCAAGGGAGGGATTTTGTGCCACCATACTCGAACGTTGATCCTTGATAGGACAATCGGTTCCCTTCGGTGGATGGCAATCGCCATTCCGGCCACCGGGGGCCACTTTGCGAGTCCATTGAGATTGGTCCGTGCGGATCAAACTCCTGACAGGGCAGACCGGTAACGTACTATCTTCGTCTGTGTATCTTTTACCAAGCAGTGAGAGAGCCTACGTGAGCCAGACCAATGCGGATGCTTTCATGTCAAGAACACGCTGCTCGGTGAGCCTGCATCGATACGTTGGAAGTAGAATACTAATGAAGGATCTAGCATTTTTACCTCGATATGTGTAGCCCTTTTCGCGTTGGTTGATTGATTGACGGAGTATCAAAATTGGTGAACGAGCAAATACATTGTAATGCTTGACATTACAAGTTACTTGTAATTTGTACAGTTTTTACTTTGTTTACCAAGAACTATAAAATATATTTTTTACTACAAACGTCCCGGTCGTATTGCTAATAGAAAATTTCAGGTGCATTGAAGTATATTTCTTAAAATAAATAAATATAAGTTTTTAATATGATTATTGATCTACGGCTTTTTTTAAATACCTTAACGCCATTTTATAGCGAACTATAAGAAATTGAGTTGCGTGGTTCAATTCAAATATTAGAGCTATACGTATAAATATTAAAATCACTTGTATTTTCATCGTCTTCTTCTGCTTGGCCTAAAATCCTACGCGGATATACCAGCCTATACATACTTTCGGGACTTATTCAGTACCACGCAACCGGATAGTCAGTCCTTACTACCGAGGGACGGCCCATAATAAGCTTGAACCCATTACGGCCATGTTATTAAGCCTTTTACTTATATTGTTATATTGTGAGTTTTATTGAACTGTTATAGAGTGAGAATTAAATCACCACAAACATCTTTAATCCTCGGTAGCAGTCACCCATGCGTGCATAACTTTGCATTAAAAATACAGTTCTTTCAGTTCACTCTAACGCCATCTGCAAGCATCAGATTGTACCAGTTTTTCATTTTCTCATTATTCAATTGGTGCCATACAATGCCGTAAGCACATTAACGATAATTTAGGTAGGCCCTACCAAAGTCACTGGAGCAGCAACCGCAACGTACCGCAAGCGACTGTACGAATCATTTAAGCATCACCGAAACACCTTTTTCCGAGCACGGTTAATTCAATCAAACGAATAGCCCTCGTATTACAAAAGGTGGCAAAAGAAATGAAAGCTTTTCTTCTGTCACATAATGCGCAGCCTGGTAACATGATTATCGGTACGGAAAGAAAGAACACACTCAAAAACGCTCGAATCTTTATTGCAAGCCACAAAATGCCCGCAGGCACCTTCATTCTACGGAGCTGTATGCATTTAAAGTCCGTTTGCAAACACAATGGGCGCTGGCTGAAGAATGAGTGGTTCCATCGTGGTGAAATGTGTCGCGGCGAGTCGTTTCGGTTTCGGTAGCCGTCGTCGTCTTTGACAAAGGTTTCTGTTTTCATATTTCAGCGTGTCGATTCACACGTTCGAGTGTCGGGTATTGTGGTTTTTCAATATCTTTAGCTGCCTCCCAGTGCCGAGGCCTTAGTGTGTGCTTCAGTTGTTTACAGCCTGAGTGTAGTGGGTGCTATGGGGTACCTTTCCGGGAGGATTATCCCGACAGGAAAGATTGAGATGATAAACGAAGCATGAACAGCACCGATGATCCTTTGTTGTGCACGGTAAGGTCTGTATCCAGATACTTTGCCAAATGAGTCGTTTCTTTGAATGGTTTCTTCGAAAGGCAGGGATAAAAGCTTTCTCGGTCTGCCTTGGTAGCACCGTATCGGGTTGGTTTCTCAATATCCGTTGACCATTTTGAGCTTGAGTCCCATTCGGGCTGTGTCGATGTTCGCTGACCATGCTACGACCAACATTTCGTGGAAGCAACCTACCTCGGAATCAATTCAATCTACTACACGTGCGAGTAATACTCATTTTGCTTTGACGTAACAGGGGTATCCTGTCCGTTAGCGAGGAACAACGTCTTTCCTGCCAGTCTGGCGTTCTCAATATTGAATGAAGGCACTCTGACTTCATTTTGTAAATGGAAACCATTTCCGTAGTACGTTGAAATAACGAGCCAAGTTGGAGGAGAGGAATGCCAAGGACCAGTCGGGGCGATGCAGCGAGGCAATATTACGTCCCAGGACGAACAAAGTCAGGAAGTTTCCTTCCATTTCGACCTAATCGTATCACATCGGCTCGCTGCCCAACGAGGAGTGCCAACTGGGACAGGGGTGCCAACGTAGGATTGCTGCCAGCGCCGAAAATATCAATGGCACCCAGCAACGAGAGTGGGTGCACTCAACGGTGGACACAGCGGAGGGTGTCGGCTGTTGTCGTTGACGTACATTATCCATTCTGGGTCCGGACCTCTCTTTATGTAGCCCTGAACTCCTCCTCGCTGACAGCCACCCAACAGCATCGGTAGACTGATTTCTGTGTATGAATTCGGTAATTCAATTTATGGTCCAACAAAAGGCCCTAACCCATGGCTTGCAGTATCGGGATCGAGTGCTGGAACCAAGCGTGATACCAGGCGGGGCATGTTGCGCAGAAACGACTTGGATAATTGACATTCGTTTTCCGGTAGCGTTTCCTATTACATAAATTTGATCCATTTTCTTTCCCAGATCCCTGAACACGCGGCACAGCCCTGAGCGATGGATCCTGCACGGTGACTCGTTGCGCAAAATGGGGTTGGCAATCGTTACGCAGGCATTAGTGACGCTTTTTTTAGGACGTGAGACAACCGAACGTGACGCTGCTGATGACGATGATGGTGGTGGCGGTGG
The DNA here is from genome assembly GCA_000473525.2 of Anopheles melas. Taxonomy (NCBI): domain Eukaryota; kingdom Metazoa; phylum Arthropoda; class Insecta; order Diptera; family Culicidae; genus Anopheles; species Anopheles melas. The sequence continues at coordinate 13,707 of AXCO02003767.1, read as the reverse complement.
TGGTGGTTGGTGGTAGGGATCAGGATTTGGATGGAAATGGTTTCCTGCCGTGTGATGCTACTTGTACCGATTCCGCCATAATGTCCTTCTCGGCGCTGTAAGCGAATGGTGTCGCAGAAACAACAACAACAGCCAGCATACGAACGTACTTCTCCTCTCCAATGCGTCACCCGGGGAATGGGAATCGTTATGGTTTAGATAACGAAATTATCCTTTGCAATCGCACGAGAGTGTTCGCCTTCGCGTTTTTTTTTTGGTTGTTTTCGGCCCGGAACAGTGCGGAATTCCCCGCGGGACAGTTTTTTTTTCAATCGGGAGTTTGATGCGCTGCGGGTGTAATTAGACTATATATAAATTATTTTTTTTAAGTTTGTCAACTGCCATATTTTAGAATTACAAATGAAATAGCTGCGAAAAGTGTAATTTTGAAGCGAATCGATGAGTGACACTCATTAAGGCAGTAACTGCGGAAGTGTTAGTCAATTACGTTGTAAATAGTTCCGGGTGTTGAAAGTCATGGCAAAAATGACGTTTTTATCAAACTAGACTGAAAAGATTAGAGCAAAAGCACATGCACTGCACGTTAAGTGTTAAAGAACCTAATTTTACTGCTGTTAATGATCTATGATACTTTTAAACAGCAATAATGTATAAATAATCATCATTTTACAATAATGCAGATCCTGTATTTCTATATCTACTTAAAATATATATAGCAAAAAGCTCAAATACTCTAAATTTACGAATATTTTTTTTGTTAAATTTAGTGCATTTTTATTGCCCATTCTAATGTTTTTCATGTTTTTGCAAAAAAATAAATTTTGGAAGCATTTGCGATTCAAAACGAGTAGAAAATAATTTCAACTTAATAGTCTTTAGTCATTGTTAGGGACAAATACGTGCAATGTTTTTGAAATAAATAAAAAAATCTCCATCTATATTTATTAAAATAACTTTGTAACAATATCTTCAACCATGGCACTTAGAACAACAAACGGTTCTAAGTGGCAAATTTAAAAACGAATTTCAGATAAATTTCTTAGGCCTATCTTTGGTGTACCAAATATTAAGCAAAAAATAAGTTAATTTAAATTAGATTTAGAATTGTGCTACTTAACCTACTTACTTGATCGTAATAAACTCGCTAAATATTTTTACAGCTAATTTAACAACTTTTTTAATTGGTAATTTAACTTTTTTGGCATCAATAACCTTAAATATATGAATAAATATGATCCCACATAAAATTAGACTAATGAATGTTTATGGAATTATAATTAATAACATTCACCTATCCGCCAAAGTAGCTAGATGTTTTTAATGTGAACTAAATTTAAACATATCAAACTGTGTAACTAAAATAATATTATTACATAAAATCGTAATTAGTTCCATTTTCATCATTGCCATATCCCCAACATCATTTACCACCACAACGATACGTGAAATCTAAGTAAAGGTGGCATTTTAACATCATACCAACCATAACGTAATATCCGACCATGTCTTCGTATATATCTACCAATAAAAGCTCAAACGAATCAGTGCAGTAAGAACGAGCACTACGATCCTGTAACCGCTCGTTGACTTCTAGTAAAGCAAAGATTCCGGCGTTTTAATTTAGCTCGCTTGCACACTCTGGAGAGCTCTCATTCTTACCGTACGGGCTGAAGTATCGGTAGTAAGGTGCTTCAACATGTCTGTCATTTTGACGAGTGGCTTAGCGTGAAAGATGGTATAGAAAAGGGTGATCGGAGCATGAGCTAAGTGGATGCGGGAATCAACGAATCTACTTCAGAACGATATGGATGCTCAATTACTTGCATGCCCGACGGACTAGACAAGTTTTTACTTTTGTTGACTTCTGCCTGACTTTTCTTCATTACGTTAATGTTTCGTTCTTATTTTGGGTACATCTATAAAATGTTACAGTGCGATTTTACTGGTGTCAAATATTATTTTGTAATTAATGCGTACTCTCTCCAAATAATCGAATGAATTATTGGCTGCAAAGAACTTTCTTAAACAAATAAGATATTAGTTATACAGACATTTTGATTACAAACTCTTTAGAATGTTTAGTTTCAATTACGTTATTCACATTGTAATAGATCTTCATCGTTAGACAATATTTTACATTGATATTTGAAGGTATACTCCAGCTCAATCTAATCGAACAATTAGTCTCAAATTGGTTCTACGCCGCTCTTCAGCTTCGACTTAATTTAACTAATAATTTCTTCTCACGTGGCACCGACTTTTATCCTCCTCTGAGACTTGCAAAAGAAGATGATAATTAGAGCCACGATTGCGACGATGAAGTGCCATCGTAACGATGAGCTCGTGGCGGTGATGCTACAGCTGGAGTGACACTAAATCAATCATTTTTAATTGTCGTCAAGGCAGCACGCTGAGATGCTCTTCATCTCAGTTCTCTGCAACGCTAACGAGAGCCGTTAATTTACGTGAGAACGTGCAGACAGACTTATCGTGAGCCATCTTCATCACAATCTTTTTCTGCCGAAATTGTGCATGATGGTAATCATAGGAAATTTCATCAACTTTCTGTATTTCAAAAATCAATGAAACATCACTAGTAAACAGCAACTGTTGTTGAGCATCCATATAGAATTAAATTGTCAATATCATATTACAGCATTACAATACCGTGTGTCAATATTATAACTGATATCAGTGTGTGAAGGTCACAGTACAGTACAGTACAGTACAGTAAATAAAAAACACCGACGGCCATTACAGTCCGACATTGTGAGAGTGATTTTTTTTAGATACATCAGAGTGAAAGAGAAAAATGTAATGAGCAAGCAAGTAGCCTAGCATACGAAAATGGCGATATCATGAGAGATAGGCGTGGCTATGAGAGACGATATGAGCATATAAATATCTGAAAAAAATGAAAGATAAATGAAATCAGATAAAAGTTCCAAAGTTACCCACAAGAGAGCGCTTACTTCGACAAAAAGAAACAGTGGTTTTATTGTGGATGATGCCATAATAATAAAATTTTTATAACGGTTATGATATCTTTTCTTTGTAAATGTAATTCAAAATATATTAATTGATTATAAGCTCAACCAATAAATAATACTAATAAGTTTCTAATTTTTTTTTGCTGAGAACTTAATATGGAGATAAATGAATTTCATAGAGCCTCGTAAATTTAGAGGGTTTACTGACCCGGAAATAATTGTGCTGGTTATTCGTCTTCTTATTCTATTCAACAACAGAAGTGCTTCTTGAAGAGCTTTGGGTTCATTTTGGGATTTGCAATTGCGTGTTCATCTCAGTCAAGATGGTAACCCAAAATGAGGAAAAAATATTGAATTTATTTCTTATATTTGTCGTAAGAACGACCTAGCTGGCCTAGATTGCCAGGAAAAATAAAAAAATGAAGTTAATCACTCAAAGTCATTACTCAACAATCACGTACTCTATTTCCTAAAGGAATAATAGTAGAATGTGATATATGTTACATGAAACAAAATGTATGTTTACTAGCACTACGCAAATGGATTGAGTCCAATTAAATCGCCCTGTCAAGTTTTACTATCGATCTTCAAAATATTTCCTTAGAACAAACAAACAACAGACACTGCATTTAAGCTATAACTTTATTTTATTTCATTTTTTATTTACGGTAATTGCTCGGCCACGTTGGGTTACAGCAATGGTGCTTACTAATTAAAACGTACAATAAGTCACGAGTAAGAAATGGACGGAAAAGAGGAGGAAAGAGATCATGATATGAACCAGGAGCGAAGACGCGATCAGAAGACGGGAAGGGATAGGTTGGAATCGAACAGATCTGAGGCACTAGTAAAAGACGAAATTGCTCTTTATAAAAGCTCATTGCCAGCAAAACGTATACGATGTTTAGGTATGTGGAGACGAAAACGATAACGTTAGGTGCGACAAAAAAAATGTACACGAGACAGAAGGAAAGGAGCATCGATCGTATAAAATAGTAGGTCAGCCATGAAAGATGCCTGAGCTACCGAGAGGCGATGCCTCAACTTAGCTAGCCCAAATAAAGCGCATCTATCGGCATACGAAGGAATCCGCACAATCCTCTGGATCCTTTCAATTCTTTTTATAATAGATACTTTGACAGGAGGCCAGATGATACAGGCATATTCCAATACGGAACGGACTCAGCAACAGTACAGGGACCTATAGAGGATCGAGAACATTCGACAAATATAACCAAGACATTTATTGTCCTTATTGATTTCATAGTCCGTATGCTCTTTAAAAGAGAGACTGACATCAAATAAGATGCCAAGATCCTTAGACAAAGACACATGGGGAATGGGCATCACAGAGGCTATATAAGTGAGAGGTCCATGAGGATCGAAAGAAAGATTAGGCAGAGCATTGGGTTACATGATATAGGGCACCATGTAGATCATTTACAGAACCATGGTTAAAAGACAATACAATCAGTTGTAGAAGAAACATTAAGAAAAACTTTAACCGTATTCTAGTTCCTGCAGCTTAGCAACAAGTAATGATAGAGATATACTGTCAAATGTCGCTTTGAAATCGGTGTAGACAGTACCCTCTTGTTTCCACGAGGCATAGTTTTGTTTATTGTTTATTAGTATTTGTTAAGTGATTGGCCATCACTACGGCCTTATCACTGATCTTATAAACTATCTTAGTTGTCTAGGATAGCAATAAATAACATAAAGCTACATTGTAACATCAGCACAAAATAAATAACAAAGAGTATCACCGTAAGACATACAGGTTAACATTAGGAATTCCAGTCAATAGAGTCATAGTAGTCATACAAAGAAGACAAAAAACGTCACGGCGACATACGACAATTTCAAGGCGTTGAGTGATGGGGCGTAAAGCTGTGCTGCTCTTGAGAAATATATTTATTTTTTTACACAAGACATTACAGAAGAATGATAATTAGCAGATGCAAATAAAAATACTATTTCAAAAGAAAAAAAGACCCCGAATTCAGCAACCCAGAAATATGCTTAGTCACATTGATTGACATGTGTACAACGTACGATCATTCAACAACATAAACAACACCTGCTCCGGTAGTGAAAATAGGACGAAAAACAGGCTCATAAGCAATCTAGGGCAGATGGCTATAGTTTTCAAACGGATTCTACTCGAACTTTTCAGCAACTGTTTGCATCCCTTACAACAGAACTTAAAATCCTAATAGCAGCTAGATCGTATAAACGATCGCATCTACAGGGCATTCATTTGAGCAACCTAATTCGTCATGGAGTTTGGTGAGAAGAATGGCGTTACTAATCGATGTAACTTTTTTGTTTCTCTAAGTTGCTGGAGTATTTAGAAAACCATTATACCTAATTTAATTGTCTCAAATAAAATACAATTAAAGTCAGGTACCCAATGATTGCCTACCGATGTGGAAAGATTTTCCGAGCGCTTCACACATGAACTCATTCACAACCGCAACTCTAATGCGACATTTCTCCTAGAACAACGTAATTATCGTGAAGTCGTACTCCAAATATCGGTGTAAAAGTGACAACATAAAAGAAACGACTGCTTACATCGCGGAACATTAACACTGATACAATACAAAAAAACACACACAAACAACAGCAAACAACTGTAGTTGCAGGAAACAGGTTGTGTGATAGTTTTTTTGTTCTCCCTCAATCGTCAGTGTGATGAGGATCCCGCCTGCCTGCCACTGTTCGTTTGACAAATAACGATAAATATTTCCACTTCCATTCATTCATCCAACCAACGACCGTTCATTAATCATTTCTACACTATTTGCTACGAGGGTCCTTTTCGACGGCACCTCCGTCATTACACCTTCTTCTTCGCTTCCGTGCAAACAGAGTTCTCTACCGCTTGAAAGCTTGTGGTGTAGTGAAGCTTAATCAAACCAGTACGATTTCTCAATGAACTACGTTTACCTTGCAATGCAAAGGATAATCAAAACCGCAACGGATTTTGTTTGAGACTAAAGCCGAATGTTATCTCGCAAATGACTTTATAAAACATAAGTCACCCGGCACAGTTCAGTACATACGACAAAGCGAAGCACATGAACTGTATATGAGAAATACAAGAGACATCAGGCAAATCGTAAGCCACTAGACAAAAACAATACAAATCAGTTAAACGTTGTTGTGCTCGATCATTCTCACACAAATGCTTGAAGAACGTTTGTGAAACAATAAAAAAACAGACACAGTGATGTATTAATAAATAATGAATCATTGAGGCCTGGCTGCCCCGACCATAAAATAATAAACACTGAAAGGCACACGTATGTAGACTGGCAAACCGGTCGCCTTTCAGTTCGCATGCGCATGATTTCACTAATTACGCCGTGTTTTTGAATTCCAGACAACTTCATTTCGAAAAGCATGCGGCGCACGCTGAGTGAGATCTAAGGATATGTTCCAGTGGGGAAAAAAACCGAGACCCCTCGAGCGTTGGGTCCGTCTGACGTCGTTCGAGTTGGATTCAGTTTCATCTAAAACTGCCGCTTTCGTTCCAATGCAGATGTCATGCGGGAGCCGTGAGTGATTCTCCAACTACTGGTTGATGAAAATGAGCCAGCCCGACTCTTCGGTGTGCTTGGGCCCTCCTGCACCGCAGTACACCTAATGCATAACTTATGATGATTATTTGACCCCAGTGGCCAATGGTAATTAGTTTTTCTTGTCCCGTTTGGATCCGCTGTGGCATATTACGGCATACTACGAACATGCTGCGAGGTGTTGCAAGCGCCTTCGACTGTTTTCTTTAAAGTTTCACCGACACCGGCACCCGCTTACACCCGTGGTCAGTTTCATGTTCAATTTGAGCGTTTTGCTCCCCATTTTTTGTGGGTTCTCTATACGCTGCACAAAAACAAAGCGTAATCTTACCACGCCTCACGACTATTTTTCTTTCGCTGGACAACGGATTGGGAACGCTCCTGCCAGTGTACCGAAACAGTTGCATGCCCGGATCCAGCAGGAGCAGACGGCCCTCCGGAAGGTTAATTTGACAGAATGATAAACTGATATTGATGACCATCATTAGGATGACGTATGGAATCGGTTACCGGTGGTGCTAAGAGTGCGAAGTTTTATGTGCTTTGCTGCTTTTATCGTAACTCATTCCTCCGGTACTACAGGGACGAATGGTTGTGTGCGCTATCGGTTGATGGTATGACGATCGTCTGTGATAATGTTTTTATAGTTCCAGTACATTCTTTTTTGAGAGAAACAGTGAATGATATACAAAACTATCATGCCTCTATATATTGATGTAGCAGTATACAATTCCTTTTTGTAAAAAAATAAAAAGGCTTTAGCATAGATCAAAGATAAACATTTTATAACATGTTCAATGTTCTTGATTTCTATACATAAAACTAATACATAACAACGATCAATATTTTCTGCTTCCCATGCAGCAAAAACAGGGGTTGCCGATCCTTCCGAACAATATGTTATTAGCATCCTTAAAGTGTATTGCAATGAAATTATCACAATTTTTCATAATCATTATACAAAATTTATTGTATGTATTTTTTTTAATTGTTTTCTGAAAGATTTTTGGTGGTTCCCGTATTTGTTGGGATTCGTTCCACGATTTATTGAGCGTTACTCAGACTTAAAAAAAATCATTCGTATTGACTTTCAATAGAACGATGCCAATAACTTGTGGGAACTATATAACTATCAAAAATATATGGGAAACGATGAATATCCCGTGAAATTAACCATAAAAACTACGGGAAATAACCAAAAACTCATGAGAAACTTTATATTACACATCCTATAAGTTTGAGATTGCTCTTCTTCTTCACATTAAATGTTTTGATGGAATAACGGTCAACACAGTCTTACGGGTCGAATAGGCGCAAGTTTTTATTATGTACCCGTATTAAGAGATAAAAAGGACAGCCCAATGTGTTTCCAATTAGAGGTATCTTAATTTCCACGCACCCAAGATTCAAAAATCAATCAAAATTTACCGAGGATCTTGTAGATTAAGAAGATGGCATGAGATTCATGCTCATTTGCGCAATCGATCTAACTAATACACTTTATACACTTTACCTTTTATTCAATACGATTCATGTAGATAATTTTGAAATTTCTGGTTTGTAAGTGATTAAGCTATTTTGGCAGAAAAACAATTTATTTTGCATTTGACTCGAAGCAAATTGTATAGATATAGATATAGATTGTATAGAATTGACAGATGATCGGTCAAATTTAGAAAACTGCGTATCTCTGAATCGCGAAACTGAGAACGATTTTGGGCACTGCTGAGGCAGGCTAAGCCCGTAAAACGGTTGTAGCACCGTATAATTTAGTAAGTATCTCAGAATCCGCGTAATTCGAAAACTGCGAAACTCGAGAGTAGACAGGGGCCGATTAAGCAGTACGCAAACTAAGAAACTGTGTTCTCCCCTGCCCTTTCTACTGTTTAAAAGTAAATTTGCTTATCAATTTGCTTTAGTTTAGAATACTCCATAAAACTTCTCTCTCGACACTTTCGAAAGGCTTACATTTGTGAAGCCGCTTAAGGATTCCACTCCTGTTAATCCGCCATAGGGAACAGACTGTATAAGCGACGTCTTTTGAATCCACTTTATTCGAAGGTTTGATAAATATTAACCTGGAATACTTCACTCTGAATTCGAAATGTTTGCTAAAATATTACTCAACAGTTTAACGCTTGCCTACAGATCATTATGATTGCATGTATATTAAAGCTTTTTAATTTCCTTTCCTCATTGTTTGTTTTGTTTAGAATGGGTTTATCCCATTGCAGATGCATTCACAATGGAACCCAAATCTTCCAAAGATCTCCCAGCACGACCACCACGATCCGATGCTTTTTCCACCAAATCATCCTTTCCAAAAGTTCTTCTGTGTGAGCAAAATAATCGACCCATCTATTTCCACAGTCTTAGGAGGACTTTGCATTCTGCGTCGTCCGTTGGCCATTGATGCCGTCAGCTATTAGCCGGATAATGATCCAGCAATAGCAACTCGAAGCAGTATGAATGTTTTGCTATCAGCACTGATCATTGTGATTCCCTTTGATCCGCAGTCTCTTTCACTCTTTCTCATTCTGTTTATCGATATCTTTGGCTACGATTGGTCAAATCTAAGGTGTCCATGGGTGAGTGTATGTGCTTAGGACGAAACTGCTCTGAAGAGATCGTACGTAGCCAGCCACTAGCCTGTTGTCAACACTAACGGTGACACGACCAGCAGCAACCCTAGAGCGGCCGCATGACGAGGGTGAAGCAGTCTATTTTCCGTTTTCCATCAAATGTTTGAAATATTTTAACAGATTTAAAAACTTCTCGATGAACTTATAGTCACAGATATTGAAAGCCTTTGCAGTGTGGTCATAACTGTAAGGGGGAGAATTCTAAACACGAAACAGAAAGAGACCACGAGTGTGAGTGTGCATGCGACAAAACAACAACCTAAACCAAAATAACAAACCTTTGGGATATTTTACTGCTTAAAAGATAATCCGGATCAAAGTAGCACCTTTCCTTTGTCGTATATGTTTTTAATAGAGTGATTTTTATGGATTAGGGTTCCCGGGCGGACAGCGTTCTTGGTCACCCGGGGTTGCGGGTAGGTTTCGGAATCTGGATCAGCCTCCAGGCTCGACGCATCCTACGTCCGGTATGCGCTCCGTAATAGATATAGAGTGCTGCATGCACAGCTTTCCAACCAATACGAACGCTTTCCAAGGGTTGATCCATCCCAGAGTCCGACTCTATGCTACGTTGGCTAGCTTTTTAAATGTTTTCTTTACCGTCCGACTGTGCACCGAGCCTATCCAAGGTCTTATGGTAATGAATGCTTTACGGTCCGAATGCAACCTTTAAACATTGCAGATGGACGGTGGAAGGGAAGTTGTTTTGGTTTCGTCTTAACACGTTAACACGCTTTTAGGCTCAGCAGCTCAATGTTGCGCTGGATTGAACGGTACGGTGACAAACGGAGACTACGGGATAAAATACACCCGTGCACTGAGTGGTCTAATGTTTGCCAGATTATCTGTCAAACGTTTCCGGTCCAAATAACTTGGTGACATGGCAGCGAGTGAATTGATACATTTTGTATGCAGAAGGGTAGCGATTGTGACATATTTACTTCCTTTGGGTATTGGACAGCTACATAAACGCTTTAATATGCATCAAATTAGACATCCTTATATACGAATACACCACAACTTGAAATGAAGCTGTAGATTAATTGTCTTACATTTCAGGCACATGAATTATACGTGCCAATGTGCAATTTCATGTTTCACAAGAATGATGCTTTGCAACGTGAAGCGTAAATTAAGCCTTCCGTTACCGGTGCGCCAAAGCTTCGAGAATTTCATTTACCAGGTGGCAAGTGTCGTAAAAATGTCATTTTAAATATGATACTTAACCGTGCAACAAATTTCTTTCCCCGCCTTCACATTCCAGTGCCGAGAAGAGAGGATGCCGCCAATGGTCCACAATGATGAAGTGTCCGATTTTAGTATAGCTTCGCGTTGGATGAGCAGTTTTATTTTAAATGGTACTAAAGATTCGGTATGAGAAATGTGAAGGACCGTGTCTTTAAAACCGTACACACCGAAACACCAAACTTTGCCCGGTTTGCGTGGCAGACTCGGAGACAGAAAAACACTCAAATACCAGCAGCCGCAAAAGTATTATATTCGAGAATAACTTCTCGTTTTACGGCAAGCATATAATTTACTGCACTTTTATAGCCCTTATTAACACCCATTTCGCGTTCCAGGATTTGCTTGCGGTGCTTCGATAGCTGACTGTGGGGGGCTACTGTTGCCGTCGCGGATAATTAAAGGCTACAACCGAACACAAAGTTATCCTACAGATGGATGACGATCATATATTGTGCAAGAGCTAGCAGGAAGTAAGTAGCAACCAAAGGATAAACGTTAAGCGCACGGGCATGGATTATGTTTCTAAGATACGGATTTTTGCAAATTCCACCCAATGTCGTTTATCATTCGGTGCGTATCGAGTTGGTATAGATATCACGACCTAACTCTCCTGCTCGATCAGCTCACTGCACCTGGTACATCCGAAATGTGCTCCAAATGTTCCTCCCTTCCCCAAAATGAGACCGAAGAAAGCTTTAGCAAGGCAGGTGTGAAGAAGAAAGACGAACGATCGAATAACACCCCTGCGGTGCATTGATCGTTCTACCTTCTTGTGCTGGGTATGTTGGCACGATCGCAACGATTATGATGTTACCCAAAACATGTCCGCCCACGTCGCCACTGCGCGGCGCCGTCCAAGAGATTCAAACCCGACAACCCGCTTCATTCGACTACCTTTATAAATAATCCGAGCGCCCCAAAAGGTAAGGCGAACAAATGCACTCAAATAAATATCCCGGAGAAAATGGAAAACAAACCACCGAGACCCACACCGAGCGTGTCTGCCTGGTCCATCCATTCCTGCAAAACGAAACAAAGGACGTGCTACTTTGAACGCGTAAAGATTTGCTTCCATTTGTTCGATACGCGATAGCTTCTCCATTGACTTCTCCGATTGTCCAAGGTGTGGTATTTCACGGTACTTTCGGGATAATAACTAGGTAACAGTACGCAACCCGTCGTCCGGCACCTTCCTACTGACCAGCGCAAGAGTCATTTGTTTCGATAATTAATGGTGGAATATCTCAATTAAGCCTAAGGATCTTTCTCGATTCCTTTCTCAGCTCCATTCTACAATGGATGGTATAGTGGTGCCACCTTTGTCTGATGCAAAAACATGCACAGATAATATGGTTTGTGTTGCGTTCGCGTCCAGTAACGAGTGGTACCGATTTGCCAAAAATAGATTTAATGAAGTAAAATTAAATTTATCAAACAAATGCTGCCTAGCTGCTCAAAATAGCACGACGAATTAATATTTTACATCTTAAAGGCAGTTTATTTATTTTTTGTTTAGATAATGTCGAATGGTAGGTTTCACACAAACACCATCTTGGATTTAAGGAGGATTTTTTTCAATGGATAACAGATGATATAACGATTAATAACATGTTTTTATTTTAACGAATTAAAATGAAAGTATCGCCGGAATTTAAAGGTTGTTTGTAATTCATTGTGTGAGGCATAACTTTACGGTATTTTGCTTGAATTTATAACTGTTTTACTCGAATTTTTGAATTTTTCAACATTCCATAGGCTGTTTTCAAACCAGCAAGGCATATATTCTATTGAAAAGAGATTGGAAAAATTGCGAAAATATCCCGGTGTCATTTGCAAATGCCATTAACATTTGCAAATGACAAATGGCAAATGTTTTTATTGTATTTAGGCAGATTTTTCCAATTTTTTTTTTCAACGGATTCATATATTCTATGCCTTGCTGGTTTGAACACAGTCTATGGAGCGTTGATAAATTCCAAAATTCATGTGAAACGGAAACAAATTCAAGCAAAATACCTTCAGTACAAGGAGACAGTACATTCTAGGCATAAACTTAATATGTCGTGCGAGTTGACGACTCCGGAGCCATGGGTGTAGAGCCGTTGCCTCGGAGCCGGCACTGGAGCCGTTGGTGAGGAGCCGTCTCTGAAATTGTCTGGAGCTGGTCGGAGCCGTTTTGTCCATTGCTAGTTCAAACGACAATGTATGAAGAGTTCAGATAGAATTTAAACACTGATGAATGTTGGATGAACTGTTTGGATTTTTCATATTCGGGATATTTTTGGGCAAGGTCTACAAAACGTAGCAAAGCAAAGTAATAATAATATCAAAGTATAAAATTCAAAGTTGTGTTCTGGTTTCTGATGTCTTCTTGAGAATTTTATGATAAAATAAAAGACAACAAGCAAAATTGGCTGGCCTTGTGATCTTGTCGAGTCGAATATATTCTATATAGAACGTATACATAACTTAACTGTAATAGACTCAGCAAATAAATCCACGCCATAGCACTGATCACGGAAGTATTCAGGCTATACCGTTCATACAAAAACAATTGTGACACACTTGCCGTCAAAATCCCAAACGCGTTACTGCCGCAAAAAAGGTAAATCGAGAACGTATTGCAACTCTCACCCTAAAGCGTAGCACGTTAATTATTTTTAAGAGTATGGCGATAATACATTGTTGCATGAGGAATTCAGTTATCAATTTGTGTGACACAGCATTCCTTAAGCATTTTGATAGTTAGCAAATGTACTTTTTTTATATTTTTTTTATCTCCAATCATTTTTGCGGCATGCAAGGAGGGGATCATCAAGAAGCGAATTACTTTTGCTTTGTTGTTATGACTTATTACACTTATCACACAAAAAATCTTAGCTACTAATAGGACTAACTAATAACAATGTAGTTACTAATTTAATAATAGGACTTACTTATTTTAAATCTTGCGTTGATGGTATGATTACAGAATAATAGCAATATCACCTATCGCGTTGCTTGATTTCATGAACCAACTAAGAAACAAAATATCTAAAAAAATTTAGAACGTTGTAAATTAAAAATAAAGTAAAAATTGCACTCACCTGGCCTACGGTTTTCAATCTTTAATTGACTTTGGTCCTTTACCTCAAAAGTTTGCCGACCGCAGGCCTGGATGATCAAATGCCGGGTTTGATCAATCCATTTCGAACCTCTCGCAAAACGGTGCTCGAATGCACGACGATCGATCACAATACAGCC
>KI920279.1:19645-31686 GCA_000473525.2 Anopheles melas | reverse complement strand
ATCTAATACGGACGTCACATGAGGCGTAAACTCAAAAAGTTTACGCTTGATTTGTATAGGAGAGCGTAAACTTCCTGTCAAAAGATTATAGGGTTGTATGGCTGAAATTCAGTTTACGCCAAAGTTTACGCTTCGTGTGACGTCCGTATTACGCTTGATTTGTATGGGAGAGCGTAAACTTCCTGTCAAAAGATTATAGGGTTGTATGGCTGAAATTCAGTTTACGCCAAAGTTTACGCTTCGTGTGACGTCCGTATAAGGAATGCAATGTAAACGATATAATCATCCAATGTTCAGACTAGTGGTAGACTTAACGATGATTTGAATTGTGTTAGTTCAGGATGTCGACACACTAATTAAGGTACAGCATTAAACAGAGTGTTTATTTCTTCCTCTCGGTTACAAGGTGTTACGACCAACGTAAAGTTAGTCAAGCCAGGTTCTTGAGTAAAAACTCGCGCAACTCAAAAATCATTTTTGTGCTCAAAGATCACAACTCCTCCTCAAACACACTCCAAAAATCCTTATCTGCTACGATTTGCCAGATTTTCCAACAAATAGTTCGCCCTTCTTTATCGTTATGAAAGCGCCTTTTTAATCCTTCGACCCAACAATCACAGCTATGCGGTAATGTGGCGAAATATATGGCAAAACGTACGATTTTGCATGCGAAACGGAGGCGAACGAAAGAAAACCAACAACTTATTACCTCATCCATTAGGTCCAGCTGGCGCAGTCATGCCGCTGCAGACAGATAATACCAATCGTAAATAAAACGAAGTTTGTGTAACGAACAGGAAAAAAAACCCATTTAATGCCTACAATCACTGTCTGTCGATAAGAAAGATTGCAAAGCAGCAGCAGCAGCAGCAGCAGCATGGGAACATTATTTTTGAATGATGCGAAAATAACTTCCCCCAAAACATAAGCTCACACCAACACAACATTGATGGGGAATCGTGCACTCTTGACACAGAATCGTACCGCGATCGTCGCTGCGTCGTACCGTCGGCTTATCAGGTTTGGCGTGCGTTAGGTCCTTCAGGTCCGCTTTGGCCGAATTTTGTTTTCACCAACTAAACATTGCCAGTCATTGTGAGGCTGGCGCCGTGAAACAACGTCCAGGTTCGTTCGAGCGTAGTGTGAAGAGGGGCTGCAAACACGATGGAACCAATCGGTAATCCCGATTCCATACCGATGGAATCGTTGGAAAGTGCGAGCCCGCGTGCGTTTGAGCTATCGTTTCAGAATGTTTCCTACTGTGTAAAACATAGGCATGGTAAGTGCAGCCTGTTTCCGGTTGAGCCAGCTTAGTGTCGGCCGCGGATTATCAATCACGTTTTATGTTCGAAGATCGCACACACTCCGCCATCCTGAAGAACCTTTCCGGGTCGTTCCGTTCGGGCCGGCTGGTGGGGATTATGGGACCATCGGGGGCTGGTAAATCGACCCTGCTGAATGTGCTGAGTGGATTCAAGTAACTATTTATACCCGAAAGCTGTCCGCTTTCGCGACATAACCTTCGTTTGTTTGTGTCTTGTTCAGAAAAAGCAACGTCACCGGTCAGCTAATGGTCGACGGACAACGGCTCTCCGAGCGCAGAAGCCGTAAGATCATCTCCTACACCCAACAGGAAGTGTGCCTGTGGCCGGCCCTTACCGTTGAAGAAAGCCTACGGTATGCAGCCGAGTTTAAACTCTCACCCACCATCGACCAGCACCAAAAACGGGCACGCGTTCGGGAGCTTCTGCACGTGCTGGGGCTGACAGCGTGTGCCGATACGCTTGCCGGCAGCGTATCGGGCGGTCAGGCCAAGCGTCTATCGATCGGCTTGGAGCTACTGTCCGACCCGAAAGTGATGCTGCTGGACGAGCCGACGAGTGGGTTGGACACGGTCGCCGCCTATCAGGTGCTGGCACACGTCAAGCAGCTTGCCGCCCGCGGTCGCGTTATCGCCTGCGTCATCCATCAACCCAACTCCCAGCAGCTGCTCCTGATCGATGATCTGTACGTGCTGGCCAAGGGTCGACGGATTTACAGCGGACCGACGGGCGAAATGGTGACGCAGTTCGCTCGCTTCGGGCTCGATTGTCCCGTTTCCCACAATCCGGCCGATTACGGTAAGAACGCAGAGGTTTAATTAGTGTGCTGCAAATGCTCACATACTCATCGCTTTTCTCATCCCTTTCGGCAGCGCTGGAAGTGGCCAGCTTGGATCAGGAGGATGACCGATTGAAGCGATTGATGATGGAGGAGGAGAAGGATATTTTTGACTACAATCCACCGCGGCTGATGGTGGAGAAGAGCGTTGATGGATCGTATCAGCGGTACGCGCTCTCAACCCTGCAGCAGCTGCGTGTGTTGCTGCGACGAACGACCAGCTGTACGATGCGCGAAACGGTGAGTGAAGACCCAAGGCCTTTTTTGTCGTAGATGATTTGCCTGTATTTATACCAATTTTTAAAATGCCGTTTGTTGTTAGAAGTCAATTGATTTAGGTTAATTTTTAATACTTTTTTAGAACAATAACACTCGCGTTTAAACGATTAAAGAAAGTTGTAGTTTCTTTTTGCTTGTTATATCTTTTACTTGATAATCCACAATTATCCAATTCAAACAATTAATAACAATTAATAATCCAATTCAAAAATAAAAATAATCTGCATCAAATAAAAAATGCAATTCTATCGAATTTGCTTCATTTTTCTTATCAGTTTTTAGTTTTTCTTCTCTTTATTTTTAATACAATGTTTTCGTTACGAAAACGTTTGTTTTCATAGTTCTTTATTATTGCTTTATTGTGTTTTGTTCTATTTGCTTTTACTGATTTAGTTTTCTTGTTTTGTACAATTTTTTTACCTTTTTGTTATGTGATTGTTACGTTTACAAGCTATCGTTTGGATTAATAATTCGGTCATGGTCAAAATATGTCCCTAAATTTGATTTCTTGAGAAGATTTACTAAAAATTTTGCAAACAGCAGATTAATGTTTTTTAGAAAATTCTTCCAAAGGTTGGGTTTCAAAACTTTATTCGTTTACATAGTCAAATGATAACGATCTTCCCAAAACCTATCCAAATAAAACCCAAGGAAATAAAACCCAAAACTCTTTTAACCCAGTCCCCCTGTCCATCTTCTTTCCAGTACCAGTTTAAAGCGCGCATTCTCATCAACATCGCCATCGCGCTCATCACGAGCGTCGCGTTCTACAACACCGGCAACAATGCCGACCGCATCCTGGCCAACACCGCCGTGCTGATCATTAATCTGTACGCCATCTTCTTTACCAGCATAGTTTCGGCGGTGCTGGTCTGTAAGTGTCTGGTTCTCCCCTCGCAGTCGACACGAGCCACCGACATAAAATCTTAATACCATTCTTACGTCCTTTTTCGTTTTATCGCTGGGTCGGTTTCTCCGGTTCCCCGGCCAACCAGATCCCCGCGAGTCGGCCTGCTTCGTGCTGGAGAGCAAAAATAATTGGTACTCCCTGCGGGCTTACTACTTGGCCAAAATTGTGGTCGAACTTCCCACGCTGGTACGAGCGCAGCAAACTTACCAACCGAACGAAACAGAACCCGAATTATGATGTCTCTATGGTTCTTTTCTCCCTCCCAATCTTCTTCTCCCACACACACACACACACACACACACCCACAGATCCTTTCGTCGTCGGTGTTCTTCCTCATCGTGTACTACTTCACCGCGCAACCGTTCGAGTGGCTCCGGATCGGTACGTTCGCGCTGGTCTGTCTGATGTTTGGTTGGATTTCCCAGATGCTCGGGCTGCTGCTGGGCAGCCTGCTCTCCGTGCAAAATTCCGTGTTTGTGAGCATCCTGATAATGGTGCCGGCGTCGCTGTTTTCCGGCTTCTTCGTGCCGCTGCGCGACGCCAGCGTGCTGGTGCGGCCGCTGCTCTACGTGTCGTTCGTGCGGTACGCGTTTGAGGGTGCCGTGCACGCGATCTATGGCTTCGATCGGCCGGATCTCGACTGCCCGGAGGTGTTTTGCTACTTCCGTCAGCTGAAGCGCTTTCTGCAGTTTGTCTCGATGCCGGATCTGGCCTACGGGTACGATCTGCTAGCGCTGGCCGGGTGGATCGTGCTGCTGATGGGTGCGGTGTACCTGAGCTTGCGGCGAAGAATCAAACAGGACTGAACAAACCGGAACGGGTGGGGTGGATGGAGCGTTATCAGTTGGCAAAATGTAGTTTATAGTTCGTGAATAAGTGATGTTGTTTAAACTCTTTACTTCCATAGCAATGGAAATAAAAGTAATAAATAGAAGAAATTCGGGTCGGGGAAGATAATATTCTCTTTTAAAATAATGACAAATTTGAAACAATCGGATACAGAAAGACTAATCAAAAGTCAATCCAATTGATCTACCTATTTACTTTTACTGCTAATAATAAATAACATAAAATGTACCCAAAATATTTCCAACATTTTCCAATGCTGTTCAGTAAAATCAGAATAATTTTCCCTCTGATTGGCATTTCATTAATATTGATTGACGCTCGTAAATGAGCCTTGAGTTTCATTTCACTCAACGAGTTTTCCGATGCCCGGAACTGAGAAAAACAGACAATGGTGAATCGTTGGTACAGTTTGCATTTCTCCCCATGCCCTTTCATATTGGTTCCATTGCAAACCTACGCAACGATAATAAGTAAACCATCCATCCCTTCCCCCATGCCGACTTATTTTCCCGATGGATCATTATATTGCGAGCTTTACTTTACCACCCGAGCGGGTGGCTCATCAGTTTTCGTTCGCTGCGAGCTATCGATTTACATTCTCCGAATTCCGGGTTCGGCCGGAAAACTGTGTGCTATTTTTTGTTACATTGTGTGGGCCGCTGCGATTGCAAATAAATAACGCGTGAGAATGTGTTCCAATGAGGCCTAATTAAAAGCGGCAGTGACCGGTTGTTTCTTTATTACATTCCCACCCAATTGAGTGCATTTAAGCAGGATATTTATGAGATAATAAGCAACATTCCAGCCACTACTTACGGCTGCAATTTGGCACGAGCAAACAGTTCACTGTAATGGATATTGGAGGGTTTCCCTTTTTTTGGGAAATATTTTGAATATCTGAAAATTTCACACACAAAAAATCGTATTCCAACGTTTCACACTACCCAAGCGGTGTACGAGAGTCGGTCTGCACAGCAAAGCGCTGCAGCGCACGACCGAAAACCTACAAATTAAATTCGGCTATCCGCTGGGCACGAGCGGGCGCGAACACGAGATATGCTGTAATTTATTTGGCTTTTTAATTAAATTTATGTCTCACTTTAATTGCGCACGATCTGACATAAATTATCCGTACCCACGTAGCAGCAGATAAGGCTCCCGGGGCCGGGATGTCCGAAGATCCGGTACAAACGCGAAATCTATTAGTCACTGTGACTGTGCTTGGTGTTGCCTTTTATGCAGGGAGTTGTTTTGTTTCATCTGCATGCTTCGCTTCCGTGTTCTGCCATAAAGCCCTGCCGCTGCGTGGAGGAAAGCGGACATATTTTCCACCAACACTGGGACGGGTTACAATTTTTATGATCAAAAGGAAAGATTGTAAAATGGAAGAAGCGAAACTGGAGAAGTGCCCCGATTGGATGGTAGTTATCGGACAGTTTTTTGTTTTGTTATTGCAGTAAAACGGGAATGCACAGCTGATGAGTGGGAATTTGACCCAAAACATGTAACCGAATATTGAAGTATTTGAAGCAAAAAAAAAATCACTCGAAGTGCTGGCAGTTGGCAATGGTTACAAGGATTGCTATTAAAACGATTCGTTGTAAATTCCCGATTCTACGATTCAAGATACATTTTGATAGCTGAACATCAATTTTAATACATCATTTCGTTATTTTCTATAACACTTCTAACAACTATATTAGTAAGGCTGTATAAAATTATTTATTTATTTTTATTTATCTTGTTATGTTCTTTTTTTACTGTCACCATGTCACCATGACGAACTAACAACGTTCCCGCTCTGGGTTCAATCGTCTTAGAGACCGAGTAAATCCATGTTTAGGACTGATCCATTCCCATAAATCATAGATAGCCACCAATCAGTATGTCTAGACCGACAAATAGAGTTAGACCAATTAAAAACAAGAGTATTAAAAATTAAAACTAAGCGAAGAAGACACGGTTGTTTTTTTTTATCACAACGACCTACACGGTCATCCCATGCCAGTACATGTTTAATAAGCTTCTTTGTACCATGTAACCTGTTTTTAAATATTTATTATAGCAACTTGCAGTCCAGATAGACTATGACGTTGACCACTACATGATCTAATCTCAAGTTGAATCAAACAACATTTAAAATAATATTACATTATTGGGGCCTTTCACGATTCTAGTCAGTTTTTTTGTATGGAGTTTGACAGTTGGTGGCTGCAATCATTTCAACACTCCATACAAAACCACTACACACTTGCGATTTTCAGCCTAGATTATTTTAGCCTCAAAGCTAGAATTAGAGTCGAGTACCTGGTGTTTTATTTATCCCAAGGTGCATCAAAGAGATCAGGTGGTGGAATCTAGAATCAAAGTGTACCACCCAGTCAGACAGCCTTCTGTTAATTTACCCATTCGAGTAGTTTTGTGTCTGTCATAACAGTAATTTAAGAGCAATTTAGCGGTACGAAGTGTTGTCGTTTGTTGTCAGCGAAAAGATATAAATTAGAACAAAAAGAGCATTGTTTTAAGGATCTTTTAGTGGAAGAAGACGTTGGCGGTGTGTTTAAAATTGTAAAATGTAAAAAACAGCCGAGAATTACGTTTATTAGTGCTATTTGTGCACCACCTTCTCCGGGTGAAGCGGCTGTTCAAGTCGAGTTTGCTAAAAAAATACATTGTAATCGTTTGTTTAAGTTAAGGACAATGATTTAATATAACCATTAAACTGTAATAGAATACATTTCGTGTTATTTATTAACAATTTGGCCGGAAAAAATAAAAATAAAATAGAGGAAGGAATAAGATCTGTCCAAACTGCTCGAATGGGTAAATTAACGACTGCTAATTTACCATTAAATTACTATTAAATTACTGGCAATTTAACGGTAAGATAAAGAGGGTAAAATAAGTCCGATTTGTCTGACTGGGCAGATGTTCTCATATCCTGTTTTTATAATCAAATTTGAACGTCACTTTTTGAAAAGACGGGTGAAATCTTTTGATCAAACAGGCTTCCTGGGAACTTGACGAATACACAAAATACTCTTGAAATCTTCATTCAGAAGCAGAATCGATAAAAATCAGCCTTCCAAATGCATACACCTTGGAATAAGCCCACCTGTTTATTATACCCACTTTGATAGCTGCTCGAAAACTGCTATACAATGCAAACAGCTGACAGGCTGAAATTTCAACCTATGATCTTAAATGGGAAATGAGTTCATTATTTGAAATGTTAAGTAACTTCAAAACGTTTGTTTCAAAATTTAATTAAAATTTTAATCTGCAACTCATCAAAATAAGTTTCTATATTCATTAGATTGAACATATTATTTTTTAATAACATACGATTTCTTTACATGTTTGCTTAACGTTTCCTGTTTTTGATGCATATTTGCTTAACATTACCATTCCCCAGACTGCAAACTGTCAATTGAATGGGAAATTGAAAACACAAATTATATTTTAATTAATCTCAACATAGATAGCAAATAGAATTATATTCTAAATTATATTTTTAGGTACATATAGCATATACTTTTGAATTATTTCTTAACAAAATATCAAAACGAAAATAGATTGAAAATGCACGAAAGAAAGTTATTCTTTATAAGTACAATAAGCCAATCAATCAGAATTTTCTACCAGAGCGTACCAGCGGAAAAGATGAAAGCATAACCTCGTTGCATTATTGTATTGTCTCTACGGAACTGTACACATTACAAGATGCGACTCTTCCATACGGTATCTGGGTTTTATTTATCTCCCCATTTATCCTTACATTCCGAAGCGTCACACGAAGCTCCAAACGCAATCGATCACTTCACTACCCATGCGGGACCGAAGAACTGGCATCAGCCCATTGTTGCCTGTTGTTTGCAGTTGATCCTCATCGATATTTATCTGTCTCTGAACTCTCGATTGCACGGCACCAAGGAAGGTAAAAGTTTACGCCCGGACTCACCCGAGCCAAATCAATTGCTGTAGTTGCATCGGAGTTGAAGCCCGGGAAACTGTGTCCACCCTCCCCACGTGCTGTGTTCACGGTTGGTTTGTTGTTTCTTTATCCCAACCTGGCAAGATAAACTTTACTCGCTGAACTACCTACCCATCCCAACCCTGAAAGGAACCTGCACTGAGACTTACAGTTTTTCCTTTCCAGGAAGCAAATCTATTCAAACAAAACCCCACTAGCGGCAGTGTGGAAAGGTCCCCGCGCCTTAAAGGGTACTTACCTTTGCAAAGTTTAAATGTCACTCCCGTCACCAAACAGCAGCCGGTGGAGTTAAAATAGCAAATTCCTCGTACTGTTACGTAGCTTAGGAACAATCGCCCGGTGCGTTCCAAGTGATGGTCAAAGCTGGGAGGGAAAAAAAAACAAAACAAACGTCCACCACCAGGACAGTACGTGAGCGTCAGAGCCGAAGGTTGCCAAGACAAAGTTCTTAAAATTGTTTATTTGTGCGTCCACTTAACGCTGCTGCAGGAGAAGGAAGCTTAAAACCGGGCGTTTAATTTGGCACTACTAAAGCGACCAAACAAAGCCACTTTCTGTGTGCTTTGTGCTTTCAGGAACAGTAGCAATAAGGGTTAAACTTTCACTGCACTCAACCTACAGCTCAACGCTATGATCGCATTTTTTACTTTATTTAATTGAAATTGCAAACAATTTTTTGCGACAGGTAGAAGTCACAAAAATCCGCGTAAAACACACAACAAAAACAAGCTCCATTGATGAATAATCGCTTCAACACCATTCAGCGCAGATGTCATCAAAATCCTAAAATTGGAAAACTTCCCACACTTCACACAACACCGCTACCCAATGCGCGAAAAAAGGCGCAAAAAGTTCGCTTTACAGCGGAAAATCAATCATAAAAAGCCACTAATTGGAACGAGCACAGCCACACGCTCACCTCAACGACATTACCGCAACAGAGAGGGGTTAGAGTGTAACAGCACTGCCACAGAACAACACTTGTTCAGAAGGGGGGGGGGGGTTGCGAAGCGAGTGGAAAGCTCTACCGTTGCGTAAAATTTGCACAACCAACAGCTTGTTAATTCACCATCAAACAAAAAAGCGCGGTGTTGAGATGAAACGTGTAATTAGTATTTAATACTGTTCTGTGTACACACACTTTTCGATCCACATCTAAAGGGAATTTTACGAAAAAATTATTGGGTAGAAACTCTACAAATTGTTTTTTTTTCTATATTTATAAAGGCCCAGGACAGGTCAAGAACTCGGCAAAATGGTCACAGGATAAACTAATCCCACTTCCAGTAACTCACTAAACGATTCACTTTATACAAATCGTTGAATGCCGAGAACATTGTACCGCCGGGAGATTTCCCTTGTTTTTACCTCAACATAACTCATTTAACGGGGTAAAAAAAAATCCTTCACCCTCTGCCCCACGACAGATCCAGAGGGAGAGCACGCCATGGGTTTTGGAGGCAGATTAAGTTTATGCTTTATTCCCCGCATGCTGAATTCACGGAATTTTACAGAACCGACAAACGATAATTAGATTTCAGCAAAAAGGTACTTAGTGAGAGGTTTTTTTTTTGTGTGTGTGCTCCCACTCGCGCTTACCAGCTGCTTTGCTGCTTTGATCTTTTCATGCTGTGAAAATGTAATTACCCGAAACCATGAGTAATGATGCAGCATTTGTGAAAAAGTGGACTGAACAGAAATGTTGTGATTTTTTTGTTGTTGTACCGGTTGACTTTTAACACTCATACAAGACCGAAAATATTTTAATAGTTAGGTGAAACGATCTTCTGTAATGGTTTTCTAGCTAAACGGCTGCATTAGTAATATGGGTCTGGTTTATTTATGTTTTACATTACTTAGTTTTTCTTTTATTTTTATTTGAATTATGTAAATGGTAAAACTATATAGACACTAGAAAAGCAGCAAGACAATAGGAACAAAATTTACAAACAATCAGATACAAAAGAACCAATTTTATAGTAACAGCATTTAAATTTTAAACGAGTTCGATTTGTAACCTGCAACCTTGTTTTGTAACGTACAGTTACATAAACTGTTTAAAAAATATTTATTCATATTAAAAATTCATTTGCATTTAGGAATCATACTTCAATAAAAAATTAAATATTATTTTGATTTCACTTCATAGAGTTCAACATCTTTGGTACTAATGGATATTTATGTTGCTTATCAAGATATTTTTGCAAACCTGTTTTTACTTCAATGTAGAGGAAAAAGAACTATTTAAATTTTACACAATTATTCCAAACTTCAAAAAAGGTAACAATTTCAAACGAATATTTAAAAACTATCGCTCCCGAACTATCCATATGATCCCAAACCGTCGCGCTCCGAAAAAGCAGCTGTGAGCTGTTTCATCACATTCCGCACCGTCGAAAGAACTAATAAAATTAATCATATAAGTTTGCCGTTTGCAAAGGACATCGTTCGAACCGCTTTCATGCACCCATGGAATCGTTACCAGTTACCATCTCGAGCGCACCGCCGTCAGTCGACAGTCCCTCCATCGCTTCACCGATAACGTATGCAGCCTTTTGCTAGTGACTTACATCATCATCCATGGATAGCACAAAGCAAACCGGACAAAAAAAAAAGCAACGCTCACATGCAAACGTGACTCAAAAGTTACCATTCACTGGCACGCCGACTAATAAATAATCCAATCTTCCCTTGCCAAGTAGAGAAAAGTACTTTTAACCGGCTGTAAATTGTTGTCAACTTTCTAAACTAGAAGGATCCACCTTTCTTCTTATTTTTTTTTGTTGTACAGGACAGGATTACAACGAGGCGATGGTAAAAGAGAGAGGGAAAAAATGCCAAAGTCCACTCCAGCTGATCGTTGCATAACTGAAGGATTAGCTAAAAATAAAGCAAGCAGCAACGCAGACAGGACACAGTGAAGAGAAGAGAGAAAAAAAACAAACTATTCCAAAAACTTTCCCAGCGTATCTCCCGTCCGAGGATCGTTAAAAATTTATCGCATCGACGCCACTGTTGATACCTCTGGTGAGTGGGGGGGGTAGGTGGGTGTGGTGCAGTCAACGGAGTTTGGTACACAAACACACGGGAAAATGGACGGCATAAACACTAACGTGTTCGGGTGCGAGGAGAGTTTTGAAGCATCGGCAACGTTTGGCGTACAGTGCGGCCGTATATGATAATGATGATCATACTTCAACATAACGAAGAGGATGAAAGTTCACAGGAGCGTTATTTTCGCTTTTATTAGTTCGTGCAAATGCGCAAAAACGTTATGATAACTCCGTAATAAACTACCAGAATAGTATGGTTCTCGTCCTCCTGATCGTCTGTAAGTGTCATGTGATGAATTACGAGTTTGTTTATTATTCAACTTGTATTATCGACATATGGTTGTTTCTTAAGAATTTTTCTGGATGTTTCCCAATTGCGTCTTACAGTTTATTAAATGTTTCCTAATATTTTACTTTCGGTTGACGATTTATTATCGTTTTTTACACATTTTGGCATTGTTATCACAATTCAGTTACCATTGCCATTTGTCAACTTTTTTTAAAACAAATGTTTCATTATTTAATGCAACAGTAAATACATTGTAAAACGTATTCAAAAATATTCTGTAAACATCTAAAAATCCCGAGTAAATCGAAAAATATCTCAGAACACTCCTGTTGATACAATACAGGGTTTCCCACGAATTATTGGTCAGTTCCCATGATTTTTTGATCGTATCTCATAAATTTTTAGTTCATTCCTATAATTTATTGGTATTGTCCGATTGGATATCAATAGCGACAGGTTTGTTTTACTGATTTTAGTTTTTTTTTTTTGAAAACTGGATTTTTTTTT